>JASDQU010375180.1:41821-52647 GCA_032191745.1 Picea mariana
CCTTAGCCCCGCCCCTTCTCATCTCGTTGTTGCAACGTTGGATTTCATCACCAACTAGTGGCTTCGAAATTAGAAGGTATTGTTTGCTTGGTAATTGCCTCTTAGTTTTTTTTACTAGTGAGTGTTGTTTATTTCTCGAAGCTGACCATAGGAATTTTCTCGTGGAACTTGTCACTTGTTTACAATTTCTCCCCCGCAGCATTCTCGTAGAATGCAAGGATTATCTCCAGAACATGTAGACGATCCTCAACCTATTGGTACACCTAAGAGTTCACCCCATCAGACTAAAGTCCCTATGGTTACTTCACCACAAGGGGAAACCAGTGAAGTTCTGGTTGTCACCACACCACTTCCACACGTCGAACGAACTAATTCTCTAGACGAGTTTCGAGTTACCAATACTATAGAAGACTATCGCGTTCGTCGTGGTGAATGACCTTCTAGATGATTAAATCCTTCTGAGGAAACCATTGTTACATCTTCTGAATCAACTGTTGGGCCTTCTCACGGTGTAGTGGGCCAAGATCCTTTTTGGTCCGGTAATTACCGAAGAGTTCTTTTTGGTACAGAGTCACCCCATGTTTACGCAATCAACCCTCTAGTGTCTCCTGAGACAAAGACTACACCCGAGACTACCACTTACCATTTTTTTCTTCCTCCCGAGATGGCCCATCTCGCAAATACTACGAGTGTCCAAACCAAGGTTACTGCCACTACTCTCCCCCCTATTAATACCCATCGAATACTTGATGTCATCTCGACATTACCACCTGGTTACCATGCGTTGAATGCTCTGTTGAATCCTCCTAATCCAACACCTCCACAAACCCCTGCCAATTCTCCAGGTGGTCCTCAGTTTCCTGGGTATGAGGTTCCTCGTTTTATTCCGACACTCCCACCTTTTCCTCCTGGTAATCCTAATCCTAGTGGCACCATTCCAACTGTTGTACCCAACACGCAGATTCCCGTTGGTGGACAGGGTGGTACGGTTACTTTTCCTTTTCCCAGACACAACATAGTTATTGCACAACCTACGGTTGGCACACAACTTCCAGGTGGAACTATACCTACAGCAGGGGGTCCAACTTCACCCTTTGGACAAAATATACCTCCTGAATTGGCCCAGTATTGGACTCAACTTTTACAAAATTTTCCTCATAGTGTTGGGGGGCAGCAAGCTGGCCCTACAGTTGGCCAACCTTACCCAGGGGTAACTAATCCTATTTGGAGTTCAATTCAGACTACTCAACCCCAGGTCCCTGCTCAAACTCAAGGTTATAATCCTTGGGGTTACTATCCTATCCGCCCACCACTGAATCAGCCAGAGGCTTCCCTCTACAGGCAATCTACTTACACTCCTACTGGTTTTCCGACAGGGCTTCCACCCCAAAGCCACCAGTACCTGCAAGTAAACCGACAGTTTCCTTTTCTTGTTACCTTGGATTTACCATATTTGTCTAGGATCCTGAATGATCCTATTCGTCACTATCCCCAATGGCCTGCTATCCCTGCTAAACTTCCATCGGATATTCTGAAATTTGATGGCAAGCCAGGAGAGGACCCAAATAATCATGTCATGACCTTTCACTTATGGTGTTCATCCAACTCTCTGATGGATGACTCCATTCGTCTTCGTCTTTTTCAACGAACCCTTACCGGTTCGGCTGCGAAGTGGTATATTGAATTGCCACGAGGTTTCTTTTCTGATTTCAACACCTTAGCCATGGCCTTTCTCACGCATTACCAGTTACCGATTCGTTACGATACTGGGACTGAGATCCTAACCTCTTTCAAACAAATGAAAGGTACTCACATCTCAGATCATATACATGAGTGGAGACGTAGATGATGTCTCATCAAACTTGAACTCCCTGATCAGTTACTAGCAGAGTGGTTCACGAAATATTTTGTGAACGAAATTGGAAAAGACATTGCTATGGGAGGTGTTGTTACAGAGGAGCAGGCTATAAGTCGAGCTCAGTATCTTGATCTCGTTTATTCACAAACGGGAACACTCTACGATTTACTACCTGAACTACCTCGTCCTGGTACTTCCAGCACTTCTACTGCTCCAGCTGCCTTGCATGCAGCTGATGGTGTGATTGGTACTACTCATACCCACTCACACTCCATTTCAACTACAACCCCCAAATACACATCTTCTAATGTTCAGAATGCCCGGTCTCCTTCTCCTCCCACCAGTAAAACCTCGGAAGTGAACGTTGTTCAATCTACACTGACCGGTAAAAGTAAATCAAAGAAAGGGAGAGGCAAGAATAAGGGGGGTAAAAATAATAATCCAACCGAACAAACTACACATTCTCCTGTTGAAGAGCGGGATAAATGCAAACCGTGGTACCCTTTCCTTATCTGTGGTGACGATCACTATACCAAGGATTGTCCTCGACGTGCTGAAGTCTCTAAGTTCCTTCAAGGAACACCAAAACCACCTACACCGGCTGTCTTGTCTCAACCCTTCCCGTCTCAACAACAGGCCTCGTTGGTCATTCACGACCAACCTTCTACTTCTACCACATCATATGTTTTGATGTGCACCAATGATTCTAAGAAGAATGACGTTGCAATCGCAACTAGAGCTAAAGACTATACTCCTTCTAAGGAGAAGGATGATGATTTACCTCCTGATTTGGTACAAACCTCTCCACCAAATCCACCTACGAACGTTCCTCTTCATCTCGAATGACCGAGTCTTGATACAGTCCTACGACCCCCTAAAGGTGTTGTTCGCAAGTCGGCTTTCAATCCTCATGCTCATGCGGCCCAGAACTACAATATTGTGGAAGATCTGGCCCAAGCACCTTCAGTCTTGTCCTGCACAACGAAGGGCTCTGTTGAAAGCTATAGGTGGAATTGATCCTACAGATTCGAATTTGATACTCTTTGACTTGGACGAACATGTTCCAAGGTTACCCCCTCAGCTTGCTTTTCAGATACAAGTTATTGTTGCTGACAAGAACATTTGTCGGACAGTTATTGATGAGGGGGCCTCTACGTGTGTAATGTCTCTTACTTGTTGGAAAGCCATTGGCTCTCCTCCGTTAATGGAATCAAAAAATACTCTGAAAGCCTTTAATGGCTCTGGTTTTAAGCCTTACGGCGTTCTTTCCTCATTTCCTGTCACTCTAGAAGGTAAGACCGTCCAAGTTGAAGTGGAAGTTTTCGATGCTCCCTTAGATTATAATCTTCTTCTTGGTCGTAGCTGGGTAGATTCTATGTGCACTGTTGTGTCAACACTTTTCCATGTCCTACAATTTCCTCACCAGGGAAGAGTGGTTACAGTTGATCAACTTGCCTTCTTTAATTCCGATACTCGCACGGGGAACGTACTGTTCATAGCTAAAACCCCTCCAGGTTACGAGAATGTTGGAGTCGGCCTTTTAAAAGACTCTTCATTAATGGGTACTTTTCCCATACCACCACCACCCGATATTCTACGCCCATCAGTTACTTCGATTAATATGATCTCCACTGTATCTCATGAACTTCCCGTGTCTTTTGACCCTTGGATAGTCCCTGATCCTGGAGATCATGCTCATTTTGGCGATGTCATGTCGTTAAGTCTGGTTGAGTCTACTTATCATGTGATTCAATCAACAACACCTTCTACACCCTCTCTTGAGGAGTTGTCTTCTGATCCTTTTCATGTTATCTTTCCCACTGATGAGATGATCATGTCCGTCATGGCTGGTACACCTTGGGATGATGGGTATCATCATTCCATACTGTTTCTGGAACAACACACTCTCGAGAATTACCAATGGATCTCGACTCCGTCGACCGTTGTTGTCACAATGACCATTCCTAGATCTACACATGATGTGTTTGCAGAAGGGAACCTCAGTAATATTTCTCCCACGATACCCATTGATATTTCAGTTAAACCTAGGATAGTTGAAAATGTTCACATGGGAGCTTCGTGTTCTCTAGAGGAAATTGTTACCTATACTACTTTGTTCAAGGAATTTCGTGATGTTTTTGCCTGGAGTTATGAAGAGATGCCAGGTATCGACCCGTCTATCATTGTGCATGAGATAAAAACGTACCCTGGAGCTAAACCAGTACGACAGCGCCTCCATCCTGTCCATCCACGTAAAGCGACAACCATTAAACTCAAGGTTGAAAAACTTCTTAAAGCCGGTTTTATTTACCCCGTGGCTCTGATAGAATGGGTTTCCAACCCTGTACCGATTGATAAGAAAGGTGTTAGTATACGTGTTTGTGTCGATTATTGGGATATTAACAAATCCTGTCCAAAGGACAACTTTCTGACCCCTTTCGTCGACCAAATCGTCGATGACTGTGTCGGCAGTGAGATCTTTTCCCTCATGGATGGATTTTCTGGCTACAATCAGATTAACATCGCTCCTGAGGACCAACATAAAACTGCTTTTATTTGTCCTTGGGGTACTTTCTCCTACAGAAAACTTCCCTTCGGTCTTAAGAACGTAGATGCAATGTTTCAACGTGCCATGTCTTATGCGTTTCATGATATAAAGCATATCGTTCAGCCTTATTTGGACGATTCGCCAGCTCATTCTTTACGTCGAGTCGATCACCCTAATCATCTCCGAGCAATTTTCGTTCGTTGTCGGTTCTATCGCATTCGTCTAAATCCTCATAAATGCGTCTTTTACGTAGAGTTCGACCGTCTTCTCGGTTTCATTGTTTCACGTCAGGGGATCCGGGTAGATCCTATTAAAGTTGAGGCGATTCTCAATCTTCCTCCTCCTTCTTCACTGCGCTAATTACAAAGTTTGAAGGGGAAAGCAAACTTTCTTCATCGTTTCATCCTGAATTACGCCGAGATTACTCATGGTTTCACACGTCTTTTGAAGAAAGGTTCAGAGTTTGTTTGGGATAAAGTTGCCAATAACGCTTTCGAATATTTAAAGCTATCCCTAACTAAGGCTCCACTTCTTTTCCCTCCTGATTATAGTCGATATTACTTTCTTTATCTGGCTGCTTCTGAGTATACCATCGGCATGGTCCTCGTTCAAGAGGATGATAACCACGATGAACATGTTATCTATTACTTGAGTAGAAGTCTATCATCAATGAAAGTCAAGTACCAACATGTTGAGAAACTGGCTTTGGCTGATGTTCAAGCAGTTGAATGTTTTCATCATTATATTCTCTCCAGAAAAACTACATTGATTTCACATTGTAACCCCATGCAACATATATTGACACATCAATTGCTAGGGGGAAAGTACTCCAAGTGGATTGTCATTCTTCAGGAGTTTGACTTGGAATTCGATCGTGCCACGTCGAAGAAATCCTTGGTTTTTGCTGAGTTAATTTGTGATTTCCCCCACTCTTCCACAGAAAGTGTAGCAGTTGGTTCGTTACCTGACGAATCACTTTTCCTTATCAGTAATGATGATATTTGGTACGGAGATATCATTATATATCTCCAAACTCAAACTTTCCGGCCTACTTTATCCAGTAATGAATGACGTCGTATACGTTATCAGGCTCGCCAGTACATTATCCTCGGTGATACTCTTTATCGTCGAGGCATTGACTCTATCTTTCAACGTTGTTTGACTTTTGATGAAGCTAAGAAAGCTTTGAATGACTACCATTCAGGAGCATGTGGCGGTCATATGTCTGGGTATGCTACTGCCCAGAAGATCTTACGTGCAGGATACTTTTGGCCTTCTCTATTCAATGACTGCATTACTGCTGTTCAGAAGTGTCATGCCTGCCAGACCTATCAACAAAAGATTCGGTCGCATCCTGCTCCCCTTCATCCTGTAGTCTCCGTAGGTCCTTTTGCTAAATGGGGCATTGATTTCATGACATGTCACCCTCACTCGGCCGGGGGGCATGGTTATGTTATTGTAGTTGTTGATTATTTTACAAAGTGGGCCGAGGCAATGCTGACATTGGATAATACTGGGAAGACTGCAGCGTTATTTCTTTTCAACCATGTCATCACTCGTTTCGGTGTTCCTCAGACTATCATTACTGATCACGATAGTCACTTTAGGAATTATATGATGTCAGAACTTACAGAGAAGTTGGGCCTTCGTCATGAAAGCTCAACACCTTATTATCCACAGGCTAATGTCTAGGTCGAAGCTATCAGTAAGGTTCTCATAACTATGATTCGACGGATGATAGGAATAGATAAAACTAGCTGGCACACGATGTTGTTTTCGGCATTGTGGGCGTATCGGACATCTGTTAAATCTGCTACAGGATTTACACCCTTTTGATTAGTTTATGGAATGGAAGCCATTCTGCCAATAGAATGTGAAATACCTTCTTTGAAGCTAGCCGTAGAGCTCTTACCCAATACTTTTGTCGAAGAGGAACGTCTGTTGTAGTTGATGCGATTAGACGAGACCCGACGTGATGCTACTTTAGTAATAGAAGCCCAAAAGAAATGTGTTAAGGCACAATATGACAAGCATTTCAAACCTCATTTTTTCTCTGAAGGTGATCTTGTTCTTTTGTATGAACAGGATAAAGATGTCCTGGGAGCCGGGAAATTTGAACCTATGTGGCATGGTCCCTATATTGTCAGCAAAGTTTTGGAAAAAGGAGAGTATGAACTAGTGGATTATGATGGTGTACCTTTGAGTGAACCCAGGAATGGGTTGTACTTAAAGAAGTACTATGCATAAGTTATTTGTGCATGAGTACTTGTATTTTATGTATCATACTGCATGTGTGTGTTACTTTAGTTTTGCTTTTGACGTTATCTGGTCTCTGCCCTTACGTGACGTTGTGTTTGATTACCAGATGTCAGAGTATTCGCTACCTTATATCGGCTTCGCTGATGGAGCTAGCCGTAGTACTCAAAACCTAGCTTCCGCTGCATGAGCAATATATGCCCCGACAAACAAACTCATATCTCTACGAGGTATATGTCTTGGCCGAGCAACCAACAACATCGCAGAGGATAGTGCCGTTGTTGAACTATTGGTTGATGCTATTTCTCTTGGAATTCGTCATTTGGTTGTCCGACTTGACTCACAGCTGGTAGTACTACAGATCAGTAATGTATATTCTATTCGAAGTCCTACTCTATTAAGGATATATTTGCGAATTCGTCTCTTGGAATGGTATTTTGATCACATTGAATATCAACATATTCCTAGACGTCTTAATACATTAACAGATGCTTTAGCTAATTATGTATTGGACAGGCATTTGAACAATTTATAAATCAAACACATTAAATTTGTACACAATGTAAAGTAAGCCGGTAGAAGTCGTGTATATATATATAACGATCAAATTTTGTTTTTTACAAAATGATTGTCCGAAGACCAAAATATCAAAAATTGAAGCTCATGGCTTCTACATAAGGACGTCATGGATGACATTCATGATAACAGACTAATGTCCTAGCAACTCTGCAGAGAAAGCGACCCATAGATGCAGAGACTCCCACAGTGTGACGCTGATCGCATCGTGGAATCTCCTCTAGGGGCATATCTGGAACATCTGCCATAAGGCCCTCTAAATTCTACTCCACCATCAAGTAATCCTCGGCGTACTGTGAAACTGCTACTGATGCCTCTTCTCGTCGCTGGACAGGAGAACTGCCAGTAGGTCTATATGCTCCAACGTCTGTGTTATCAACAAAATTTTGGTGTTAGTCTTAAGATAAATCTATAAACAAAAAAAACATTTAAATATATCAAAAATACAAAAATATTTAAAAAATTAAAATTGGTGTACTTCTTACCGAGGTCTCCCCACTGTGCATCCTCAGACAGTGCAAGGTCAAGATAACCACAGAAATCTAAGCCATCATATGCGTAATCCTCTACCATCAGTACCTGGCCTTGAAGCCAGTCGAAGAAAGTATCGTCATACCTGACGATAGGTCCTGCTACATGTCTGGCCATGAGTCGGCACCATCGTAACATCTGTGGATCCCTGGGACCCCAAAAGTGCCACTCAGCCTGAAGTCTAAACACCGGGACCCTCTCATAGAAGAAGGACACTAACAGAGATCCATACCTGAAGTGTTTTAGATCTCCACACCTACATTTGGTCAGTTGTTTTTTAAGATTGCGTAAAACGGCATCAGCCCAGTTGAATATCCGGGGCTCAATACACTCGATGGCATACTGAAAATAGCTCTGCAGAGCCATATGTGGAGCAAAAATTCCTACCATCTGAGCGATAGTGAAGAGAATGGTATGGAGAGTTATATTATTCACTCCCCAAATGGACACTTTCCCTTCCTATTGTTCAACCTCAGGCACGCAGTACTGCCTGCAATACTCACTCATTTTTAAACCACCCCTTCGGCTACCGGTCAAACTGACATAGGACCCTCGTCTGGATAACCTACTCAAGAAATAGATGTCCTCGATGTCTATAGTCAAGGTATGATCTCCCACGATGAAGACTTGTTCAGCCGGGTCCCACATTCGGATCAAGTACTCTAGCAATCGAACTTAGGCTCTCATGCCCGGGATGTGGAAATATTTCAGGAGACCGCAATTTCTTAAAGAAACAATGGTTTGAGGGTGATTTTCGGCGTTTGTATTATCTTCCTCGTGTTCCTGTTCTCTCCATTCAAGCACCATGATGATGGCTACTAACCTGCATGGAAAACATATGAAGATTGTTAATAATCTTAGACATGGAAAAATTCATTCTTTTGGCTAAACGTTGCACAAAATTTTAAACTTTGCACTGTTCGCAGGTGGCCTATGGAACGCAGTGCGAACTTCTTGCAGGTTGCCTTAGGCCCACCTGCGAGAATGATGCATCCCTGTGTGATCGAGCATTGTTTTATCCATTTTCCAGGCTCGCTGTGGTCACAAGAAAAAGGAACCCCCCTGGAGTTATCTTTAAGCTCTTTTCAGACTCTTTGAATAGGAAAAGATTGCCGAGCGACCTTGCTATTTTCACGCTCGATAAAGTATTTGAAGTATGCGTCCTTCGAGTGATAGTTTAATCCTTTTTCGGTCTTGTTGGACGATTGTACGAAAAAGGAACTGAGAGAGTTCTCTTTTTAAGTGTTTTTCCAAACTCTATAATCTTGAAAAACCTCCGAGTTTACTATCTCTGGACTCGTTAAACAAACATTGACAGACCCGTAATGGGACCAAACCACTTCTTCCTAGGGTTCGTTAAAAATACTCCGAGGGACTCGTCCGAAGGATGATCTTATATCAAAAAGCATATGTGATCCTCTTCAAGCTTGCGTAAAAATAAAGAGGTACTTGCCAGAAATGGTGGGGGGAAATTTGGGAAAGGGATATGTTTCATCTTTATATTAATTGGCAGTAAGTGTCGCTCTTGAACATGACACTCCCTATTCATCATCTGAAGATGGTTTGGGTAATCCATTTGTCTCTAATTCGATTTGATAGCAAGGTCTTTCCATGTGTCGTATTTGAGTCAATGTTGCCAAATCTTTGTTTGTGTTGTTCATATGTTCAAGAGCATTCCGTCCGAAACCTCTATTTGAGTCAGCCATCTGCAGTTATCCATTCTCTTCGTGTCAGCCTTCCCTGTGTCCAAAGTCCAATTGCTACATGATCTGTTTCACTTTCAAACTTTGTTACTCATTTTGTGTCATCGATGGGGGATACATCAAGGCCCTCCTGTGACGAGTCTTGTTCCGTCGACATCAGCACATTATTCGGGATTAAGACTTAGAAATCATTCAGTACCTTGGAGCTTGCATGCCTCAATGGCAAGTTTCCTCGCTTTCGATAGTGGGTTTACATCATTGACCCCTGATCGAAAGATTTTGTCGATTGTTCGACATCAGCTCATTTATTCATAGTCGATGGATTGTACTTTATTACCTTGGGAGTCATTGACATTAATGGTGATTTCCCTCGCACTTGTTAACGGTTGCATTAATGATCGGTAATCAAGTGGTTTATGCCATGTTCGACTTCGACACATGTAATCACATGGTCAGATTCATACTTTGGGCGATGAGGTTGAAGACCCTGGATATTATCTTTGTGATCCAGGTTGCGATGGAGTATGTATAATTTGCGACACATAGATCCACTGTGTATGTTTCGTGGCTATGTCGTCTTGACTGAAAATTTGTCGCATAGATCCATAGTGTATTCAGGTGGCTATGCTATATTGTGACGGCATGGATCCACAGTGTATGATTGGTGGCCATGACCTTTGTTTATGATGTCATTAATCTATGACCTGAGCATGGGAATGCCTACCTCAGAAGGGATACATATGATATTCTTCCGATGCTTGGATGTTTGCAGGTTTCCGATTAGATGCGCTCTTGGTTCTTGACACACACATGTAGCTTACAAAGTCTGTCGACTGTCACTGATTCCACTCTTAGACTTTGGGAGGCATTCTATTATCCACAATGTTGGTCATCGTGATGATGTTATGATGGTGTTATGATGATGGAAAATCAAGCTCTTCACTAAGAATACTTTCCTGAGAAAAGTTACACTTGTCTGCTTCCAGAAACTATGTTTTTCAAAGAAGTTCGCAGGCTACTTATATACTTGCCTGTGAGAATGCCTGATTCTTGCAGGTGATTAAGCTAGGGTGTGAATGGTTCGCACTGTAATCGGTGACAGGGTGTGAACATTTTCTTAAAGAGGAAAAAGATGAAGTTCTCGAGCCTTCTAGAAGAGAATCTTCGAGAAGAATGAGTTGGCTAACAAATGGTTATTCAGGTGCTGGCATTCCAGATATCTTGGGATCATTTCCTATCCAAGTAACTAAATTATCTTCTCCTATATATTGAGGAGATGGATAATGGAAAATGTTAGAAGCAAACTAGCAAGAGATTGATTGGAGAATTGTTGGAAGCCTGTATGAAGGACTGA
>JASDQU010375180.1:52815-71830 GCA_032191745.1 Picea mariana
TTGATCATATGTATAGACTAGCTATTGAATATATTAATCTTCCTTTACTTCGATTGGTTTGGACTGTTGTGATCTGAACGGTGCAAGAGCATTGGAGCAAAGATTGGAAAAACAGAGATCTAAGGAAAGCATTCATAAGGTATGTCCATAATCCTTATCTCTTAGTTCACTCAATAGGCTAGATCTAGGGAAAGTGTATTATTCTGTCATGTTTTGTTCTAGATCCAGGTGGATCTAGGGAAATCGATTCGTGTCCGCACTTACGGATTAATCCTGAAACAATGTGCTATGAATTGAAGTCATGAATTGAATTGCTGAATTGATCTAATTAAGAGACAAGAATTGAATCTGATATTAAAGGCATGAATTGATCTAATTAAGAAACAAGAATTGAATCTATAAAAATAAGATGATCTATTCATGTCTATCTAATCTGCTGGAAAGAAATAACTGAATATTGTAAATTGATACAAAACATTAATTGAACAACAAATGCTAACTAACTAAAAGTAACAATAAATGCTAGTTAAGAGAAAGAAACAACAAATGCTAATTTAACGGAAAGGAACAACAATTGCTAAGTTAATTGAAAGGAACAATGCATGTGAAAATGAGAGGAACTATAGAGGAGTAAACTACAACAAATGGAATATGGAACAACAATCGATAAAATTCAAACTGGGACATCTATCTCTTGTAAGAAATCACCATAAAAACATTAACACACTTTGCGCATCTATCTGAATTATTGCAAAGGATATTTAAATCATAAACATAAATCAAACTGATATAGTTACAGATTGAGATAGTAACTCCCTCAGACTGGGACCTTGGTCCTCAGAAGTAATGCTACTAGAAACTCAGTATGTGAAAATGATAAAAATGTTCAAAGCCTTTATTAATTCCATAACTGATACAACATTTACAAAAACTGTTTGCGTAGAGAAATTCTAAATTTTTAGTTCTTAGATACAATTTTTATATTATCCTTTCCAAGATTCACTACCTTTTATATATTACAAAATATGGTTAAATTAAGCTATCCTAAGGATCGAGAGATCCTTAGGATCACTATTACTATTTATGAAGTTTTCAAAATAGAGAACTAATCTCTCTTAAAACTGCTTTACGCTCCATATCTTTAACCTCCAATAACTTGTGCGTCTTAGAAATCTCTTCTACTATCATGAGTTTACCAAAATTTACCCATTCCTGTAACAAAATCAGACAATTCCAACCATATTTTAGAATTTATGAACTTCAACTCAATAATAGTTCTAGAAGACATTTTAATCATTTCCTATCCTATTTTATTCCTACGTAACAGAAAAGTCTGTCAAGATGATATCATAAATCATGGAAATGAGAAGAATATCAGTACCTTTTCATAACCCAACATACCCCCTAGATTACCTTCTTGCATTCTCTCATGCAAGCTAAGTTCTTACATGTAAAGCAGTGATGCTTTAAGGAGGAAAAGTTGGTTCACCAGCTGCCCTGACCCCATTCTTTCTTCTGAGTTCTCCAAAAGCAGTGTCTTCCCAATTTTTATTAAATTGATAATCTCTCTGGTAATCCTCTGGAGGAAACCAGATAAGTGGGGGATTATATCTACACCCAATCCAGGCAGGTCCTTCCTCCTGGATCATTTTGGCATATCTTTCTATTTTGAAGGTGGTTGCAAGGAATTTCTTGAAACCGAAGGGCTCTCTAACCTTTACTTCAACTGGGAGACATTGCACCTTAACTTGGAGCCAGCAAGAGCTTCTTCTTTGAGTTCCCTAAAATATGCTATGCCTGATCATATAAACTGTTGATGAATAGGACCTAAAGATCTTCTCAATCCTTCCCTTTTCATGAATTTCCTATGTCACATGATAGTTGGAAAAGACTTTCGTGGCTCCCCCCTGATCCAGATCTCTAACCTAGTCTCTCTCTTCATGAAAGTTTTGTGGGCCTTAGCCCACCTGACTTGATTTTTAGTGAAGGATAGGAACGCTTTAAATTAGATGCCCCCAATAAAAGGACTAGGATTATCTCTGTTGTTGTCTTCCAAAATGAAATTATGGAAGTATAGTTCACACAAGAAATATTGTACTTTCTCTTCCTGCTCCCTAAAACAAGATACAGACTCAAATATAGTGGTGAATTTAATCAACTTACCTGCTCGAATAGATTTCACCCTCAACAACAGGTAGCGTTCTAATAAAAACAAAGTATAATTGGTAGCATGATCCCTACAATCTATTGCATCAGTGTAGATATCAAAAATCTCTTTGATTTGCTCCAAATCTTTTTCCAATTGACCTTGTACTTTATTTGTCTTCCCTTGAGCCTTAGTCAACTCAACATACTTCTCATTTTCCATTGCTAACATGGTTTTGAGTTGTTTAAAAACTCTTTGGTGCTCTATCATGGTCACCATTTCATCTCTGGTTGGAGTCAAGGCCTGCTGAGCTTGTACTAGTTCTGCTTCTAGTCTTTCAATGATGGCACTCTAATCCTAAAATTGAGATACCTCTTTAGTCTGAAAGAATGCTTTGTTCATTACTGGAATTACAATCCATGTTTATGCATTTTTGGTCTCCATAGAAGTGGGAATTACTTCCTCAGATTGAGCAATTGTTCCTCCTAGAATTTTTGGTTGAGCCTCTATTTCATATGCTCCCAAAGGAATTTCCTCTTCATTTTTAACAAATACCTCTTCTGATGTTGTGGTCTTAGTCTAAATTTACATTTCTATCATTTCTTCAAGGATATGTAGCTCTGACTTTGTTCCTACAGAACTTGTTTGTACTTCCCTACTAATAAGAGGGTTCCTTCCCTATGCTTTATGTCTTTTGTTCTTCTTTCTTTCTTGGGTCTTGCCAGCTTGCTCTAGTTGTTTTCTTAATTCCTTGATAATTTCCTTAAGATTTACAACTTTCTTCTTCAACACTTTAATAATTTTAACCCTTCTCTTCAACAACTTGTTCTCTCATTTTAACCTTCTAATTATGTTGTGGATTTTTCCTGATTTCTATTCTTGTGAGCTATGAGGATTTTCCTCACCTTGATCTGTCAATAGTGGCTCTTCTGCTATCCCTACCAAGGTATTTACCTTAGTATGAGGTTCTACTTGTGTTGTATCATTTGGGAGTGACATATCAATGTTAGGGAAGTCTTAAGTAGGGTTCAAAGGAGAGGTTGGCGCCTAGTATTCTTCTTGCATGTTTATGTCTTTGCTAATTGAGGTCCCTAAACTCCCTAGAACTTGAGCTATCTCTACCTCATATATTTTCAAAAATTGTTCTGTGAGGTGTCCCAATGTTGGCTGGGTATCTTCCTAGCTATTTTCTTGTGGTATTTTTTCTGTCTGCTCAATTCCCTGAACATCTTCTTGTAAGGGTTGCTCTGTTGTGTCCTGAATTTCTTCAGGTTGTTCTGTTGTGTCCTAAATTTATTCAAGCTATTCTGTTGTTTCCTGGGTTTCTTCATGTCGTTTTATCAATCTAATTCTTATTTTCCATTCAATGGGTGCTTTAGGAGTATCCATTTCTCTTTTTCTCTTCCTCGTTGATGCCTCTACTTGTGAGGTCTGAGTCACTGAAAATTGGATGGCGTCTGCCTTGAATTTAGGTTGAGGAGGCATAACTTCCATTTGGGTAGTAGGTTCCCCTTCCTGTGCTACTTCCATTGCTCAGGTTGGGTCTTCATGATGTAATTCTGGTTGCTCTAATTGTAGGGTTCTATTGGCCTCAATAAGATTGCCCCAGGTTATTTGAGTTTGACTTAGGGCCCTATTTACTATAATTTTTACCAATCCATGGTGGCTAATAATAGTAACAGGATCTTTTACCTTTTGTGTTCTTATAGCGACCTCATGTAACATATCATTTAGAAAAAATGGTAAATTGATTACTAACCGCTATTTGAGCGCAACTAGTAGTTTGAGGTGGCATGGGCATATCACATCATATCTTCCATTGCAGGTGATATACCTTTGTATGACACTTTCCAGTTCTTTCCAGGGTTCGCTGAGAGTGTTGGGGTTAATCCCCTTACCCCTTTTATCCAATTACTCTCCAGGGTCTACGAAGGATTCTACAACTTCTTTGAGCGTTGTATATCTTGTAGTCCCTTGTATTCTCGTATTAGGAAGTCTCGTAACCTCTACTATGATTTCCCGAGTGATTAGAATTCGTATATCTAGAACCATGGAGGTTTCTCCTTGCAAGTTCTGAAAGAATTCGATCATTATGTCTGTATCATATACCTGCAACCCATTGAAGTACTTCGTCCACCCCAGATAGTGTAGGATTTCTCTTTCATGCTCAGTTACCTGTAGTAATGTTGGTTCCCTTCACACACTTCGGCCTCCCATATTTCTGTAAGTAGGTGAGGACGAATAACGTTCCTTTCTACAGCTTAACTCAACCATATTTTGAAAACAATAGACATAGAAAATATAGAACGACATTGTGTATATATAGAAAAATGTGCATTTTTCGTAATTACAGCATTCATTGAAATCTATTAGTAAATGTGTCGGGCATCTACCCCCCCATAAATGGAAAGGTCGACCTCAACTATCAAACATACGAGTGTAATAATGGTATGGAGTGACTATGGTGTGTGATTGCTATGCCATTTCCGCCACTGGAAAAGACAATCATTAATAACTTTTCAATCAAGCACTTTAACGGTACTAACAATAATCATCAATTTGTGTGGGAAATTTGAATTATTCTACCCATGGTAGAAACCCTTTGAGGAAAAAGATTCTGAATGATTTTAATTTTTTTCACATGTTTAAAATGCTCCACATATTGGTACTTTCCCTTTTTATTGGATACATCTGGAATGGCAGCCTCATTGTTTTGAAAAGGAAATCTAAGAACACATTAAAACTTGGTGTATTTTTAAGGTGAACTTCGATACAACTGGCAGAGCCACTACTACCAGCAGGCATCCATAGCCTCGACAAGGTTTCCTTTTAACCCATAGATGAGCCCATATCCTTAATAAATGGTTTGAATTTGTCTTTTCCCAAGAAGACCATTATCCTGGTTTGGTAGCCATATGATGATAATGGCACTCACTAGATCGTAACCTATGTGAACAAGTCAGCTCGTGATGAGAGCTCTTGTCCATTGACGAAAAAAATGTCAAAGGCCATTGCCCTGGTGTGGTATCCATAATGGGAATGTTACTTATGTTATTATATGATGATCATGGTAGGTTGGCTCTTGATGAGACCCCATATTCTTTATGGAAGAAGTTTATTACTTTGTTAAAAACTTTACTTTGATATCTTTTTTTGTAGAGCTCTATCAAGGGAGGCTCATCTACTCCTTAAGAGTGAGGGATGGTGTAAGAAGTGTAAGAATTCCAAGTAAGAATGTATTTAAGATTCCTTATTATGATATGAAATCAATTATCATTCAAGTATATGTAGATATATACGGGAAATAAACGAGTTATGGTGGTTAATGAATTGTGAACAATTTTTAAGAGGATTCGAAGAAATTAATCCAAAAATAGTTTACTAAGGTATGTTAAATGATCCACACCAAATGAAAAATTAGAAGCTAGTGTTGAAGAAAAGGAATCAGTGAAGGTCATACCCAAAGGAGTGACTAACATAACAATGACATGTTTTGAGAAATGAGCCACAATAAGAAAAAATTGTGAAAGGAACATCAGTCATTCTTTTCAAAGGAACGTTAATCGTTATTTTGGGTGGACAATATTACTTATGAAGGGAACAATATTCGTTCTTTTCAAAGGAATGACATTCATTATTTTGGGTGGACGATATTACTTACGAAGGGAACAACAATCATTCTTTTCAAAGGAATGACAATGGTTTCCAAAGGAATCAATGATCGTACAAAGGTAACAATATTCATTCTTTTCAAAGGAACGACAATGGTTTGCAAAGGAGTAAATGATCGTACGAAGGTAACATGAGTGATGATGTTTACAAATTTTACCCATCTAATTAAGTGATAAAACTCCCACAAGCATTTTTGTTCAGTGAATCTATAATTGATTGGTCATGAACTAAATTCATTCAATTTCTATGGGTAAGTTTATGCAATAATCGAAGTATTATATGGTCTATAAGCATGTTCATTTTCTTGTAAAAACAAGGGTTATATTTGTTGGGTTTTTGCAATGCGAGAGAGGAGTAAAGAGCAAAAAAGAGTGTTTAATTATATTCATTATAGTCATCTCTTTTGGTTTGTATTTTCTCATGTGAATTTTCTATAAAAAAAAGAACTAAAAACTCAATCAAATTTGTAAAAAAAACTATATGCAATATGTACAATACTAAAAAAATTCATCATTTATGGAGTTGAGGTTGTTGGGTTACCTTCCTAGCTAGCCAAAATCTGAACAATAGGGTCCTTGCTTACTTATTGGCAGAAGGATTCTTTTGAAGGAGGTTGATGGTAGAGTCGTAGCCAGTGTCCATTTACCAGAAAGGGAGAGCCAGACCCATCGATGGTGATTAAAGTGACATTTCCATTATCATGAACTTCATTAATTTCATATGGTCCTAGCCACCTTGTCTGTAATTTTCTAGGAAAATCCTAAAATATGGAATCATAGAAAAGTTCCCAATCACCTTTCTAGAAATATTTCTTCTTGGTATGTTTATCGTGCCATTTCTCTCTCTGTTGCTAAACAAAAGTTGTGCGCTCCAAGGTGGACAGGTGTGCTTCATCTAATTCATTGAGCTATTGTAGGCATTGTTTATGTGCCTTTGTAAGATCTAGTCCAATCTCCCTGGCCATCCTTAGAGTCTTAATCTCAAACTCGATTGGAAAGATAGGTTCTTTACCATAGACTAAATGATAAGGAGAGTAAACAGTGGTGTTACGACATGTTTTGTGATAAGACCATAAGGCATTTGGGAGCTCAGTAGCCCAATTCTATCGATTTGTTGAGACTGTTTTTGTCAAAATTGCCTTCAAAAAATTAATGGTGCTTTCTACTTGTTTGTTTTCCCGTGGATGGTATGGGGAAGTAAGTCTATGCTTAATATGATAATTGTTCAGGGTGGTTGTGATTCTATGAGCTGTAAATTGTGACCCCCCATCAGTGATTACTTCCCTGGGTAGTCCATAGCGTACAAATAATTTGAAAACAAATTTGATGACTACTTCCTCTGTTGCATTTGATAAGGCTTCTGCGTCTACCCATTTGGTCACGTAGTCTGTTGCAACTAGAATATAGGCCTTTTGATTTGACTTCAGATTGAAGGGGCCAATGAATTCTAGTGCCCATATCTCGAATGGTTCTACAACTACTTATGCTTTTAGAGGCATTTCATCAGCCTGACCTAGTTTTCCCATCCGTTGACAAATGTCACAGGTCTGGACATATTTCTTTGCATCTATGAATATTGAGGGACAATATTAGCCCATCTATAAAATATTATGTCCAGTTCCGCGGTCTGGAAAATTTCCTCCGCAGGGTTCGTCATGACCTACCTTCAGTATGTCATAGATTTTTTCGTCTCATATGCATCTGCAGATATGGAGATCAACCCCTGTGTGGAAGAGATATCCATCAATCCAAGTGAATTGTCTGCTATGCTGGACAATCAATTTTCCCTTGATGATATATGTGTTGGTAATTTCCCTTCCGCCAGATAATTTTCCACATCAGCGTACCAAGGTGGTTTAGATGTGACGAAAAATAGATCCTCATCTAGAAATTGATCTTCAACTATCAAGGAGTCATCTGTTTATACGGGACATGAAGTCTGCAACAAGATTTTCTCTTCCGTATCGATCTTTGATGGTGATGTCAAATTCATGCAATAGAAATAACCATCGAGTGGCTCATCTATTAGTAATAGGTTTATTAGCTATATATTTAATAGCAGAATGATCAGTATACAGAATAACTGGATAGCCTATTATATAATGACGAAATTTATTGATGGCATGTATAACAACTAAAAATTCTTTCTATGTTACTGTATAATTAGATTTAGAAGGAGTGATATTCTTGCCGATAAAATAAATAACATAGGGTTTCTTGTCTTCTTCCTGTCCAAGGACAATGCCTATGGAATATTCTGATGCATCGGCGGAGATGTGAAATTGTATTTTCCAATTTGGTCCTCTTAACACCGGTGTTGTCGAGATAATCTTCTTGAGTCCTGCAAATGCCACATCACACTTGTCAAACCACTGAAACTTCACATTACCAGTTAAAGAATGTAAAGGTGCAGTAGTTCTTGCAAAATTTTCCATAAATCTGCGATAGAATCATGAAGTTCCAAGGAAACTGCGTACCTCAGTTTGTGTGTGTGGTGTAGGTAGATTAAGGATTACCTCTATTTTTGCTAGATCTACCCTAATTACATCTGGAGAAATATAATTCCCTAGCACCACACCTACCATCATCATCATGTGACATTTCTCGTGGCTTAAACATAACCTGGTAGCGATGCATCATTCCAGTACCTTTTCCATATTATCCAGAGCTTGATCAAAGTCGTTACCATAGGGTGTGAAATCATCCATGTAAAATTCAAGCCCTTCGCTATTCAGGTCGTTGAATATGCTCATAATTTCCCTCTGGAATGTGGCTGGAGAATTACATAGTCCAAAGGGAAATACTCTATATGCAAAGGTACCACAGGGGCATGCGAATGTAGTTTTATCTTGATCTTTTGAGGCAATCTGGATCTGATTATAGCCACTAAAACCATCTAGGAAAGAAAAAAAAATATTCCCTGGTAAATTATCTAGGACTTTATCGATGAAAGGTAAGGGGAAGTGATCCTTTTGAGTGGCTTTGTTAAGTTCCTTATAGTCTACATAGATTCACCATTTTCCATTTTTCTTGGGGAGGATCACTAGTGGGGAAACCCACCGACTATCCGAGATAGGATATATAAAATATATGTCCAACATATTTTGTAATTCTTCTTTAACAATCTCCCTGATATGGGGATTCAATATTCTTTGGGATGTTGGATAGTTCGGCATCTTTCTCAATATAAATATGGTGTGTGCAGAGTTGCGGATCAATACCTTTCATATCAGAATACTCCCAGGAAAAAGCTTGTTGATATTTAGAAAGGATTTGAATCATTTTTTGTTGATGTTGCTCATATAAATTGGCATTAATGTTCAGAGACATCCCTGGTGCAATATCAACTGATTTGTTGTTATGAAAAGCGGTAGTCGGGATTTTTTGTTCCATTAAATCTTCTAGTGAGTCTCCCTGTGTTTCGCATTCTAGAACAAATTTGAGCATCTAGCATGTGGGGTTACTCACAATGGTTGGGCTATTAATAAACCCAATGATCACATAATTCTCTAATTGGTTCTTCAGTTTGAGAGATTCTTTCAGTGTGAGAGGGGCCCATAGATCCTTTTATGGATATCTTGGTGGTGGAAACTGTGGATATACTATAGTTGGGCTTGGCTTGGCTGGAGGATATAAGATGATATTTTTTGTAACACCTCCTCTATAAATTGTCATATTACCCATACAACATCCTATGTATGCATATTCCATTGTGAGCCATGGTATTCCCAATATTAATGGATTCCCTTCGAGTCCACTTCTTGGGTTGATGATGAGGAAATCCACTAGATATTCCCAAGAGTCGACTGAAATTGCTATATCATGTAATGTGTCAACTGGTCTAACCATTGATTGATCAACCAACTGTAACATAATTGGGGTAGGCTCAAAAGAGTCAAAACCCAGGGTGTTGCAGGTTTCCATAGTCAAGATGTTTATGGTCGACCCCAAATCGACTAGTGTATTTGGAAAAGAACATCCCTGAATCTGAACTGTTACTATGGGGTTTCCCAGATATGCATATTTGACTGGTTCTTGTCTACCTAAAATTATATCATACAAGGCTCCTACCACATGAACAGTTGATGGTGAATTTTTAATTTTCCTAATAGGCTTCCTCCCACATAGTTGCTTGATTGTCTTTGCATAAATTGGAATGTCTTACAGAGCCTGCAGAAGTGGGATATTAACATATAAATTCTTGAGTTCCCCCACAATGTCAAAGTTAGGATACACGACAGGTTTTTCTATCATCAACCTTTCTGGGAATGGTGGAGGAGGAGTTTCATCCTTATCAGGATGTTGTGATTCGATTGTGTTTCCTCCCTGCTTTGTTTCTTCTATTATGACCACATTCAAGGGTGTTATTGCTGGTTGTATGTTATTTTCATTCTCCTACTCTTGGAAAATGTTACTTTCTTCAAGAGAGATTATATGCCCCGATCTCAACTGGAGTTCATTGCACCCTAACAAGTTGGTTTCCCCTTCCCCATTCTCCATAATATGGACGAGTTGGGCTAGTCTATTATTGGGATTTGGTTGAGGTTGGGCTGGTAGTTGAGGGCACAATTGCGGTTGAGGGTTCTGGGGTAATTGGAGTGGGGCTTGCAAAGTGGGTTGGGTTTGAGGGGCCATCCCCATGGGTTGATTGGTTATCCCCATGGGGTGCTAGAAATTTTGGTTCCAATTTTGGTTTTGGGCAGCCATGTTGGACCATTGTGAAGGGTAGGGGTTGTTGTTTGGATTTTTCCAATATGAGGTAGATTATTGTACATTGGGCTAGGAGGAATTTGCAGCTGGTTGATTATGCCAGATGAGATTTGCAGTAGGTTGGTTCGGCCAAGTGGGATTCATAGCAGGATATTGCTAGGGCTGCCAGTTTTGATTAGAAAACGGTTGGCCCTGCCATGTGTTTCCAGAATTTTGATGTTGATTATACTGCTGAGAAAAGAAAGAGGAGGGGTACTGTAGTGTACCTGGAGGTCGGGCCTGTCATTGGCGATGCTAAGCCATCGTGTATAATGGTTTTGTTTCCTCTTCTGCTTCTCTAAAGACAAATTTTAGTCTAGGGAGCAATGGGCATTGCTCCATTGCATGATATTTGGCACAAATAGCTCAAACCCAAACCACATCCAAAGGACATTCCCTTGGACCATGTTTTTTTCTACATCTGTGGCAAAATATGGTCAAATTCTATTCTTCTTCTGCTTGTTTATGTTTGTACTACGATACATACAATTGTGTAGTCAGAGTGCTCAAAATATCAGTTTTAAAAATTTCTAAAAGATTACTGACTTCAGCTCGGGTAACTCCTCTACTGGTAACATTGCTATTTCTGGTGAGGGGAGTTCACATTCCTGATCTGGTCCTTGTACTTCCATGTCAGAACCTGATGCACAATAGAATGATGTTATCATAATTTTCTTGATAAATATCACCCTTCCCCATTAAATTCAATGTTTCTACGCATTCATCTTTCATTCCTTTTATCAAAGTGGATTTGAGCACCACACCTGGTAATGTAGCATAAGGATATATTTGCATATTATATTGAAATCTTTCAACATGTTCCTCTAATGTCTCATTTTCTTTTGTAGTCATTTGAAAGATTTTATATTTTAGGTTATTGGTTCTACAATAATCCTGGCATTTTTTCAATAAGGCTTGTTTCATCTCATCCCATGAGTTTATAGTACTGCCTCTCAATCCCATAAACCAACACAAAGCTTCCCCTTTCAAAGTGGAAGGGAAAAACTTTAGTTTTTGGGGTTCAGAGGTGTAATCATAACCCCTACATAGGACATCAAATTTGAATAAGAATGCATCCGGGTCTTCTGAAATCAATCCATGAAAAGTTGGCAAATTCTGTAGGGGCATTGCTTTCATGGGGGCATTGGCAACTGGATCAAATATCAGATATTCCAGAGTGGGGATTTGGGGCCATTGTTTATTTGGTTGCACCATTTGGTCAAAGATCTGCCAATAATATTTGGGAATTTCTTGGCCTGGGTATTCTTTTGATTGATTACTTGATCCCCTAGGGGATTTGATTGCACTACCTCTATATGGGATTTCAGGTATGCTTTCTTCTTTCACAGAATATTTAGGTGAAGGTGATGGGTTTTCCTTGGCAAACCCACTGGTTTATCCTTCTCCTTCCTCCAGATTATGAGAATTTCCCTAATGTAAAGGGTTGAGGGGTGGAAGATTTGTGCTTTGAAATATTTTCTCAGTCCCTCCAGTTTTGTTGTGAATCTTAGCGTGGGATGCAGCAGGTGAAACTGCTACCTGAGGGATTTAGGTAGATCCTTTCCTAGGTCCAACCAAAGATTGAGATTCTTCTTTTCGGATGATATCATCTATGAAAGTGCTTCTCCCAGGGAGCACTGAACCCTAGGCTTTGGTAGTTTTTGGTTGGGGTTTCGGTTTTTCAGGATATTTTTTCTTAATCATACACACTTCACGCAATTGTTTTTCAAAAAAACCTATATAACCTCTAAGTATCAGCTAGAGGTAGGCACTGGCATAAGCATCTTACTTATTTCCTGCATAGGTTCTTACCTTCCGTCTTCAATACCTCGTCCTCCAGAGACACAACCTATGCTATCTTTGGCACTCTCCTCGACAACGACGCCAAAATGTTGGGCTCTAAAGATGTCCTAAAAACAATCTTATTTTAACATTAATTTATCAACCCAAGGATTCATCTTCTATTTGAAGAATATCTGCAAACTCTATGCAGATAGCTCATAGAGGCTAAAATCATGTAGTTAAAGAAAATCTGAGTTTATCAACAATCAAGTTCCTCACGCATTCATTAATTTTCTAAAGCTAAGATCCTACTGAACAATATTGAAATCTGATCCATAATGTGCTATGAATTGAAGGCATGAATTGAATTATTGAATTGATCTAATTAAGAGAAAAGAATTGAATCTAATATTAAAGGAATGAATTGAATCTATAAAAATAAGTTGATCTATTGATGATTATCTAATCTGCTGGAAAGAAATAACTGAATACTGTAAATTGAGACAAAACAATAATTGAACAACAAATTCTAACTAAGCAAAAGGAACAACAAACACTAGTTAAGTGAAAGAAACAAAAAATGCTAATTTAACGGAAAGGAACAACAATTGCTAATTTAATTGAAAGGAACAACGCATGTAAAAATGAAACGAACTATCGAGCAATAAACTACAACAAATGGAATCTGGAACAACAATTGATAACATTCAAACTGGGACATCTATCTCTTGTAAGCAATCAACATAAAAACATTAACACACTTTGTCCATCTATTTGAATTATTGCTTTGAATTATTGCAAAGAATATTTAAATCATAAATAGAAATCAAACTGATACAGTTACAGATTGAGATAGTAACTCCTTCAGACTGGGCCCTTGGTCCTTAGAAGTACTACTGCTAGAAACTCAGTATGTGAAAATCATAAAAACGTTCAAAGCCTTTATTAATTTCATAACTAATACAACATTTACAAAAACCATTTGTGCAGAGAAATTCTGAATTATGAGTGCTTAGATTCCATTTTTAGATTATCCTTTCCAGGATTCACTACCCTTTATATATTACGAAAAATGGGTAAATTAAGCTATCCCGGGGATCAAGAGATCCTCAAGATCGCTATTACTATTTATGAAGTTTTCAAAATAGAGAACTAATCTCTCTTAAAACTGCTTTATGCTCCATATCTTTAACCTCCAATAGATTGCACATCTTTGAAATCTCTTCTGTTATCATGACTTTACCAAAATTTACCCATTACTATAACAAAATCAAACAATTCCAGCCATATTTTAGAATTTATGAACTTCAACTCAATAATAGTTCTAGAAGACATTTTAATCATTTCCTATCCTATTTTATTCCTACGTAACAGAAAAGCCAATCAAGATGATATCATAAATCATGAAAATGAGGAGAATATATGTACCATTTCATAACCCAACAAATATGAAGATGTCTACTGCTATTCCAAGAATATGATTTTGAAATTGTGGTCAAACCAGGGAGAATGAACAAGGGACCTGACCACTTGTCTAGGTTGGAGCATTGAGAGGAACCTACTAGTTTGGAGGATACACTACCAGATGCACAATTTCTATCCATCAAGAATATTGATGATCACTTTGTTGAGATAGTTCAGTTCCTGTCAATATGAATGTCACCTTGTGAATATACAATCATTCAAAAAAAACAATTGGTAGTTCGCGTTGCAGATTTTTCACTTGTAGTTGGACAACTATACAAGATGGGACCTAATGAGATATTGAGGAGATGTGTTATGGAGGAATAAATACCACTAATTTTGGAAGAAGTACATGAAGGCATCATAGGAGGGAACTATGAAGGAAAAGAAACAATGCAGAAGGTTCTGAGAGCTGGCCTTTGGTGGCCCACTTTACACAGAGATGCTAAGGAATACTACAGAGCCTGTGATGTATGCCAAAGAGTTGGGAAATCCTCCAGAAGATATGTTATTCCTTTATCACCCCATCTAACATTACATTAATTTGAGAAATGGGCCATTGATTTCATGGGACCTATCAATCCAGCAGGAAAGTGCACAGGAGCAAGATACATCATCACTGCGACATAGTATTTGACCAGATGGGAAAAATCAAGAACAGTTAAGGACTGTAGTGCAACTATAGTTGCACATTTTATATTTGATGATATCATAACCAGGTTTGGATGCACGAAGATCCTCATAAGTGATCAAGGTACATAGTTTATTAATAAGACTATTGAATCATTGACTCATGAATTTGAAGTTCATCACCAAAAGAGCACTCCATACCACCCTCAGGTGAATGGTACAATTGAATATTTTAACAAGATCTTGGAGACTGTGCTGACAAATATTTGTAGTGTGAACAGAGATGACTGGGATTTAAGAGTACCAGTCATCTTATGTGCCTATAGAAACACTTGTAAGAAGCTGACAATGCAGACTCCATTTAAGTTGTTTTATGGTCTAGAAGCAGTAGTACCTATGGAATATTTATTTCCTAGACTGAGAATTACAACCTTCACAGATATGGATGACACTCGCACTTGCAAGAGAGGCTTGTGTAGTTGGTAGATATAGAGGAAGACAAATTTATTGCAGGATTCCATCAGTAGGTATAGAAGGAATGAGAGAAGGCTTACCATGATAGACACATCAGGAAGAAAGCCTTTAAGCAAGGAGATCTGGTATTGGTACATGAAAACAAGTTCATGAATCATCCAGGGAAGTTCAGAACACATTGGCTTGGGCCATTTAACATCGCCTATGTTACAGAAGGAGGATTTTCATAGTGGAAGACACTGAATGGAGAATGGAAGGAAGGTTTAGTGAATGGGAGTCGGTTGAAAATGTACTATGAAAACCTACAGCCTCACAACTCTCAGTAAAAGCATAAGGAGAGAGGTCTAGGTACCAAGTGCAGTTGAAACTAGGTACCAGACACAGAAAAGGTAGTATGCACATAGGGAAGAAAAGAGACAGAGCAGAAAGAACAGGATGCCCTACACAGTCTGAAGTTGAAGTGAAACAACAGATTCAGATTTACAGTGCCTCAGGATGAGTCATAGGTGAGTGTTGGGGGCCTATTAGCCCTTGGTTATGGAAGAAATAAAATATTATGGAAGAAAAGATGAAGTGAGAACTGCGCAGAAGACACACTGACTCAAATTAGGCTGAAGTGGTTACAGAAGAAGAAAAGAAGGAGTGAAGTAAGGGAAGATGATTCATTGGATGAGAAGATTGAGGAGAATAGATCAACAAGGAAGATAGATCGTGGACAACTCAGCAAGTAGAAAAACCCACCAACTGATGCTTTGGAACAACTCGTGGGAAAGAAGGAAGGACAAGCTGGTGAAGCCTGGAAAACATGGGTCAAGTTGACCTAGGGTTTTGGCATTTTAGGGTTTTGACACCTAGGTTTCGGCCTAAGGTTGTCTGAGAGTCATTGCAATGTATAAATAAGGGTCAAGAGGACCTGAGTTGGGTTAGAGAGAAGGTAATGAGCAATGATTTTTTTTGAGAGAGAGTCTATGTTGTAATATCTTCAGCTGGGTGCGAAGATCAATCCTGTAGCTGGGTGCACAGGGAGGGGAGAGAAGGAGAGAGAGAAGGAGAGATATCTGCAAGCTAAGAGCATAGATAGAACTATATGTTTTCTTATAATATTAAGAAACACAGTTCTATGGATGTAGCCCTAGGGAGAGGGTGAACAACATATATATTGTTGTTCAGTCTGATTAATGTGGTGTTCTTTTGCCTTTTGATTATTCTGTTTTTGCATCATTGCATTAGATATGAGATATAACTGTGCGAAGTAGGATTGATTTGGTAAACAATATCTAGATTTTGTGTTTCTCTTGTTTTGGACCCACTTTGAATTTCCTCTGGTTGTAGACACCTATGTCCCACAACCCCCTATTGCTGCTTCGGGTGAGACTGCATCTGCTTCACAGGTGTTGCCAAAAGGGCCAGTAGTTAGGGATTATCGGTGCGATGTTAGAGATGAAACATAGGTCTGTCCCTAAAAGATACCAGATATATAAAATATGTAGAACATAAATAAAATGATAGAAATGGCAGAATAACAGTAAAATATCTAGTATAATCTTCACAATACACATAAATGATATAACAATAGCAATAGAAATAACACTTTGATTTAGAAAGCAATGTTCATAGGCCTCTTCGAGGGGGAAACCTCCAATCGAGTAGCGCTCTGTTACAATAATCTCCAAGCTAGGGTTCTCATACCCTCGACCCTTATTTATACTAAATATGTCTATTAAGAGAAGCCTCTAGCGGAAGATCCTTCTAGAAGCAGAAGCTTCTATTAGGTCTTCTTACATCCGCCTTATTCTATTTTATTGAAAGGCCTTATTAATATTGACCTTTATTACATACAAATACATTGATCTACCTATGTGCGGGTTAGGACCTTAACATGTTTTCCCCCTTAAAAACAACCTTGTCCTCAAGGCTTGAGATGTGGAAACTTCTGTAGAATGGCAGTTGGTTCCCAAGTGGCATATGTTGGAGTCATATCTTGCCACTGTACTAGCACTTCCTTGATGGTTCTCTGATGCAGGCAACACTCACGCTGGTCCAAAACTGCTACTGGCTATAGCCAAATGGATCCTTCTTCAGCTAACTCTGGAAGGTTGGATTGAATTTGGCAGCTAGTTCCAATCACCTTCTTCAAGCATGAAACATGAAAAACAGGATGTAGCTTCGACTGAATGGGCAGAGCTAACTGATATGCGACTTGTCACACATGCTTGAGAACTGTGTAAGGGCCATAAAATTTGGGTGCTAGCTTCTAACAATGCTCGGCCTTGAGGGAAGTTTGCTTATATGGTTGCAGTCTCAGAAACACCTGATCCCCTTCTACAAATTGATGTTCAGAGCGACCTTGATCTGTTTGTTGCTTCATTCTATTCTGTGCCATGACCAAGTTATCTTTAAGGGTACGAAGGATATCCTCTTGGACTGTAAGTGTTTTTTCAACCGCCTGGACCTTCGAGGTACCCAGTAAGTATGAGAGAACTGAAGGTGGCTTCTGTCCATATACCGCTTCAAAAGAAGTCATGAGAGTGGCTGTATGATATGTAGTGTTGTACCACCATTCAGCGAGGGGTAACCATTGAGTCCACTGGTGTTGTTTTTTAGAGGCAAAGCACCTCAAATATGTTTCCAAACACTTGTTGACAGTTACTTCTGTTTGACCATCCGTCTGGGGATGATAAATTGAGCTGAGATGCACTTGTGTGCCTTGTAGCTTAAACAACTCTTGCCAAAAATTTCTTGTGAAAGTTGGGTCTCGATCGGAAACAATAGAGTGCAGCATGCCATGAAGCTTGAAGACCTGGTCCATGAAAATTTGAGCCACGGTGGATGCAGTAAATGGGTGGGGAAGAGCACAAAAATGAGCATACTTGGAAAGGCAATCCACCACCACCATTATGACTGATTTATTCCCTGATTTGGGTAAGCTTGTAATAAAGTCCATAGAGATATCCTTCCAAATAGCAAGGGGAATCGGAAGCGATTTGAGGGTGCCTGGAGATTTGATTGTTTCTCCCTTGTTGCGTTGACACACCTCACATTCAGCGATAAACTTATAGATGTCCTATTTCATACCATCCTAGAAAAAAGAACATTTGACTCGGTCATAGGTTTTGGTGAACCCTGAGTGCCCCGATGTGGGTGTAGCATGAAGCTCAGAAAGTACCATGGATTTGATATTGGATTGTCTACTTAAATACAAGCGACCTTTTTATCGAAGCTCATCTTGGAGCTAGGAGTACCCTAGGGGAGCCGGAGCCTTTTTCTGCAGTTGCTGGATCAGATGCAAACTTTTGGGATCTTGAAGCCATTCCTGGCGCACAGCTTGGAGCCAATCGGGTACAATGAAGGAAAGAGAAAAAAGGGATCCTTCGTCTTCATATTTTTTGGACAGTGCATCTGCCACGACATTGTCTTTTCTCTTCTTGTAAATGATCTCATAATCATATCCAAAGAGCTTAGTCACCCATTTTTGTTGTTCCTCGGAGTAAATGCGTTGTTCCAGAAAGTACTTGAGGCTTTGATGGTCTGTCTTAATTTGGAAGCGTTTCCCCAAGAGATACGGACGCCACAACTCAACGGCATGAAGAATCGCCAACATTTCTTTTTCATAAATGGATTTGCCCAGATTCTTTTTAGATAGTTGCTTGCTAGTGAAGGCCAAAGGTCGACCCTCTTGCATAAGGACAATGTCGATTCCTTTCCCTAAGGTGTCACATTCCAGCACACAGGTCTTTGTGAAGTCGGGAAGGGCTAGAACCGGAGTGGTGCACATGGCTGTCTTCAAGGTTTGAAAATCTTGAGAAGCTGCTGGAGTCCAAGTGAAAGAGTTCTTTTTAAGGAGAGTCATGAGAGGTGTTGCAATCTTTCCATAGTTCTTAATGAACTTGCGATAATACCCTGTGAGGCCAAAAAATCCATGCAATCTTTTGAGAGTCTTTGGGTGCGGCCAGTCTTGCATAGCTTCAATCTTTTTCAGGTCCACCCTAACGCCATCCTTTCCCACCAGATGACCCAAGTATTCTACTTCTGAGGCACCAAAATCACATTTGGACTGTTTCAGGAAAAGTTGGTGCTGAGAGAGTAGGCGGAGAACTTG
>JASDQU010375180.1:71930-101351 GCA_032191745.1 Picea mariana
AAAGAAATGTTCACAAGCCTCTTCAAGGGGGCAACCTCCAATCGAGCAACACTCTGTTACAATAATCTCCAAGCTAGGATTCTCATACCCTCGACCCTTATTTATACTAAATATGTCTATTAAGAGAAGCATCTAGAGGAAGATCCTTCTAGAAGCAGAAGCTTCTATTAGGTCTTCTTACAGCCGCCTTATTCTATTTTATTGAAAGGACTTATTAATATTGACCTTTATTACATCTGAATACATTGATCTACGTATGTGTGGGTTAGGACCTTAGTTAGGGATTATTGGTGCGATGTTAGAGATGAAACTTGGGTCTGTCCATGTGCCAACAACTTCAGCTAATCTTTACAAACAAAACAAACAAACCCAGATTATTTAACTAGCCTAGTATCTTAAAACTCAAACAGATCTAAATCTTACAGAGAGATCCATCTCTGAAACTGGCAGGGCTAGATCCCAGTTTCGAAGTGGTTTTGGTAAGTTACCTCTATTAAATTTCTTCTTCCCTTGACAACCTCTAGGAATTTACAGAGTGCTAACACTACAAATGCAATAATCTTGGTCACAAAGAAAGAGATTGCACATATATGAAAGAAGATGTTCCTATCATAAAACTATCTAGAATATGGAGAAGGAAAGACAATACAAACCAAGAAAATTGTCGAATAACTTTGATTGTTGAAGATAAAGAAGAATAATAGGAATGGTACATAGACAATGGGTTCTCAACACACATGAATGAGGACCAAAACAAATTCATCAAATTAAATAAAACGGGTGGAAGTGTTTCATTTGGAGATGAATAATTTGTCAAAATACTTGGAAAAGGTGTAGTAAATCTTGGAAGTGAAAATGTAAAAGCATAAAATGTGCTAGTGGTTGAAGATCTGAAGAATAATCTCCTCATTGTCAGTAAAATATGTGATAAAGGATACACTCTTAAGTTTGATTCTCAAAAATGTGAAATTAGAGAAAAGCACTCAGGAAAATTGATTGCAATAGTGACAAGAATACCAAATAACACATACATCCTAGACAAACAGAGGAGAAAGAAAATTGAATTCATGTGAAGAATCTCCAAGGACCATAACAATGAAAGAAAGGAAAAGAAGAAAGAACAGAAAGAATAAGTACTATTGAGTGCCATATATTCAGGGGGAGAAACCCGAAAGAAAAGAGTCACCCTTTTCCATTGATTTCAAATGGGGAGAGAAAAATTAGGATCATTTTGGCAGGGGGAGAGAAGGATGACATGGGGAGCATGATTGTTTCCATCAATGACAAAGGGGGAGATTGTTGGAAAATTGGTTTTCATTGATGTCAACCCTATAATAAGTTAAGAAGCCCACAATTGTTTGATGAAGAAGAGTACAAAATATGTTTTGAGGAAGCTCATAAGAAGTCACAGAGGTGTGGTATAGAAACTGCTACAGTCAAGTGAATAATCCTACAAATGTCCAAGAGAAAGATTGCAAGATGGAGATTGTTGAAAGCATTATTTGTGGTCAATTTGGATACCATATATTTGAGGGAATTTTTACCTTACATAAATAAATCAAATGTAAAGAACACGTTACATGGTTTGAAATATTAGTTTGATACCTTTCCAATGGTATATGGAATTCTTTATAACTCGCAAGGAGTGAGGAGATATGAATTTTTCCGTCTGACAACCCAACCCAAAAATTCAGGACACTTTAGCTAGGTCGACCCATAAACTATAAATAGGGACATAACTACTATAAATATAGGATGAATTTTTGAATTTTTAGAGCATCCAAGCTAGTGATATCTTATCAAAAGTTTGGAGTGAAGCAACTGAGAGGATAAGTAGCTCTTATGAAGGGTATTTTCTAGTCTTATGGCGATGTTTTGATCATTGTTATGGGTTCACTATAGTATGCAAGGTTGATTCTTTGCACAAGGACCTATGTCATTGTTGGGGTTTATTTGTGGACCCATGTAGACCTAGGATCTTTGTGTGGACATATTTTCTATGTGGACCCAGTTTGATGATGATGATGCATCAATGATACTCACAAAGACAGTGCCAGTGCCAGTGCCAGTGATGGTGACAATGATGGTCTATGTGAACCTAGTTTCTATGTGGACCCAATTTCTAAGTGGACCTAGTTTGATGATAATGATGTAACAGTGACATATTGATTGTATCATTTATATTCAAGGGTGGAAGGAAGGGGCAAGTAAAGGGGGTTGTATCCTCCTTTTGGTTAGTGCTGGAGAATATAGGGAGTTGGAGCTTCCTTCAGGTTGTAGTCTGTAAATTAGGGGGTTGGGGCCTCCTTCTAGTTAGAGATGAGGAACTTGGAATTTGTAGCTTCCTTTGAATGAAATCTTTTATTACATAAGAAAACATTTAGTGGATTTTCACTTATATCTATTGTGCATTGTTTATCTATTCTTATTCTATTTATTTGATATATTATTTCATTGGAAAGTAAAGTTATAAAAGTGATAAATTGTACCTGATAATGATTCACCCCCATCTCAATATCAACATAAGAGTGAAAAAAGCATAACCTCCAAATCAAATACATTGCGGATCCATGAAATATGTATATATAGAAGCAATTATCATGGCCATGAAAATGAATACATAGTGGATCCATGTCAAAAGAGATCATATCCACAAATAGATACATAGTGGATCTATGTTTCAGAATCCTAGGACGATATATGGAAACAAGATATGAACAAACAGATCCCCCACAAGTACCAATGTCAAAGAGAGAAATTGGTACTATTATGAAAATCATGAAGTAACATAAAAGAGGTGATGCTACTACAAATCTGAGGTATTCAAATCAAACTATCGATGGTATGAGTCTACACTATGCGAACAAATTTGTTGAAGTCAAACAAAGTAAGACATCATTTGAATACTAGGAATTGATCCATACCATTAACAAACGTAATACAACCCATCAATAATAAAAATCGGTGTCAACGTACCTAGTAAATTACAGAAAGTACAAATATATGAGATGGCATTGAACAATTGTAGAATCTATTGATCATGGTATAATAATTTATTCCCACTGTCAATAGCAAGGGAACCTGCCACTAGTGACTACAAGCCCCAAGGTACTAAAAAGACTCTAGATCCCTATCCCAAAGAAATATGAACCTAAGTTGATGGAAATATATCTATTGGAAGGAGGGCATTAGGGCACCCCCCATCATCTAACATGAGGAGTAGCCTAAGGCCAAATGTTTGGAAGAACTCAAAAAAAATATTAAAAAGACCCACAACCGATTACATCTCTCATGTGCACCATATGGAATAGTGCACGAAAGACAGCCTCTGAGTAACATCAAATATTGAAAACGTTTTTTACAAAGGTGAGGAAACCACCAATGGGGTCAAATGGAATACAAGTTATTATACGAATCCCAATGTGAATAATTTTCTTAACATCGAACACAAGGGAAATCACTTAGTTAGATACCAATGATGAAGTGTCATCTTTTAAGTGCAAGGTCACCTATCAATGATGTAAATAGGACCATGGAATGACTCTATGCCAAACTCTCATAGCAATGTTTTGTAGTCGATAAAAGTTGACCTGCCAATAGGAATCCAATGAGGACCTTCCATACTAGCACGAGTATAGGAAAAATGTTATTGTTGATTCTAAGAAGTACTAAACAACGAGAAGGAAAAACATGCAAAGTCAAGAATTATGAGGAGTGGTGAACACAGGATGAAACTTCCCATGAACAAAATAACGACACCAAATTGACTTGGGAAGCATATAATCAAAGATAAACAACGACATAAGTTTGAAACACTTGAGGCATTGACAAACTCTTTATAGTGATTGGAAGAATAACCAATCAGAGGAGTAAAAAATATCTATAACTGGTTTAGTTTCCTAAAGCCATACTAAAACCATTTTGTTGACACATAGACTAAAAAATATGTTCTTTTCTTAAGGGAGAATCGAGTGCTGCCAAAATACTGAAAATAAGACTCTTTGACATGCTCTTTTTTTGTTATTTTATTTTTTTTCCTTTTCATATTAGAAAGCTTCAAAAGGAATAAAAAATTCTATATTATAGTGGAGGAAACGAGTGTCATGGAAAAGAAAACTAGTTGCAAATGCATAGAACATCCCTATGTTCAATGCAAGGAAACACATGCAGGATATGGACACTCAAGGAAATGTTTCCTCCAAGGTTAGAGGTGTCAAGTCATAAAGGAAAATATTGCAAAGTGAGTAATTGATGAGAATGTATAAGCGAAAGTCTAAACAACAACTAGTTGAAGGAATCACTAGGCTAAACATCACAAGTGGTAAAAATGCAATGCAGTTACAACTTAACATAACAATGTTTTGGGATCCCCTTGAGTTATTAACCATAATAAATATGAGAACAAGTTTTGAATCTTCAATGCAAAGTCATGGCAGGACTAAATAGGTCTCTCTATCCTATGAAAATACTTAAACATGAGCACCAAAAGGCAAAACAAGGTTCTATCTAGGGAACCCATGAATGATAGCTTCTACCATAATCAAGATGACAATTATATTCAGCAATAAAAGTTTGCTTCCCAAGTGAGTGGGATCGACCCTAAGGCATATGTATAAATTTCATTGATTATGCAATATGCAAGGCAAAATCTTCCCTATCCTATCTGGTAGTAAGCGAGAAAGTTATTTTAGAAGAGCCAAAAAATGGAATAAAAGGATGAAAAACACCTTGGTATGACATACTTCTAGAAGCCTTGCACCATTAAATTTCATCTACACTTGAACATTAGTGCATTAGGTGTAAAATCATAACAAGGGTAAAACAAAATAGTTAAGTGGGTAAATAATTGAATTAAAAAGTGAAAAATTAAGTTTTTACCATACCATTTTCATTTTTACCCAAAATAGTGCCTTTTTGTGAAACTTACCCTCAAAATTACACAGATGAGTATGGGCACTACAATCAAAGGAATCACACACCATCAGGATCAGGTAGGAGGCCTCTTCCTTCTCTCCAATTTCATCCATTTATTTTCCCTTTTCTGTCAAAATTTTATTAGTTTTATAAAATTTTACAAGAGGGAGGGAATGTACATACCTTGCTTTGGCAAAAGTCCTATATAAAAATACCTATACACACCCTACCTTAAGAAAAAATAGATAAATATGCACATGTCAACTTTTTATCCTATGTACAATCCCATTTGAAGTGAAAAAATTTAAATTATAACTCTTTTCTTGATAAAAAACAACAGGATGGTGATCGAATGGTGAGAAAGAGAGCATTAAGAAATTGAAATTGAGGTGATTAATTATCCAAAGGAAATAGAATCCCTTCAGAGATGCGTTTTAAATTTTCTTTTGAAACAAGCAATATGAGAGCTCAGAAACGATTGCTACAGGTCTTCATAAATTATTGGGAACCTGGTGTTGATGCATTCGTGTTAGACGACCAACCTATAAAGATAGAGGTTGGAGATATATATTTCATTACTAGACTCTTCCTCCAAGTTGATGTATTCAACCTTGGGATTCAAGATGGTGGAAAAATGACTATTGAGGAGTATATAGTTGCCAACTATGCCCCGAGAACTAAGAAAGTTGGGATCCGACTCCCAATTTCAAGCATAAAAAGTATTAGTATGAAATCCATCTTGTTGACCATCACTAGAATTTCAGGATCAACATCCCTTCATCAGGCATCATGACTGCATATGTATTAGGAAGTTGAATGCTTGAGGCCTACAATATATGATTAGATCCCATCATTGTTGATGTGCATGAAAACACATCTTCATAATGAAATATCGGAAATATGAAAAACTTTGGGTATGGAAGTATACTTTGCACTTTCCTTTTCAAGAGAGTGCCAATGTTTAATCTTGAAGTTTTTTTCTAGCTACACAATATCAAAGAACCCTGTGTCACACGATGGACAAAGATCATCCAATGGTTGGGGGGAAAACGATTGTCAATCCCTTATGATGATGATTTTTTTCATTGGTGGGCATGCTAGATCATAGCTATAGATTACTATCCATACAAGGGGATAAACTTATACCAAGATCTAGATATGCTCGTATCACTCGTCAACACACTAGGTGATATAGGTAACACTTTTTAAGTTTTTTAAATTATAAATATTTTTATGTATTTTATTTAAAATGTAACTCAAGAAAAAAAACAAAAACAACATATTTTTATTGTGGATCATGATTATAACAAAATATTTTAAATGAACAAATATCAAACTAAAATGATTGTAGGAATACCCCCAACATATGTGTAGAGAACGTGGCATACACCATCCTAGAGGGGATGCAGACATAGTCTTACAGAATTTCCAAAGGAACCTGGACCAACTTATGCACCAAGTCCCAATGGTACAGATCGAGGATTTTCCAAATGAGATGTAGCGACACATCATCAGAGTGCCACGGTCCTAGGTTTGACTCTTCCAAAGTTTGACCAATGTCGTTGTGTACTATCATGATACACATACAGGGTCAGGGCCCTCAACACATAATATATTTATTATTTTCTGTCGTTCTACATAGATAGACATTCGAGGCTAGAAGCATGAATTTGTAAAACCAAACCACATTTTTGTTCTTAATGAATATTAAAGTAGTATATACAACTCTTTTTTCCTCATCATTACTTATAAAATTTATGTGCAAATGCAATTCTTTATGTACATGTGTATTTGTGTGATTATGTATTTAAGTATGAACCAAATTCCAGTCTAATACATAATTATCATATGTGTTAGAGATGATTTTATAACTAGATACTTGCACATACATAATGTAATCAAAAGAATGTTCTAGAAGATTTACTCGGAGGAATCGTTGAAGAATTGATAAGTCAAAAACACAATATTCATTGTTCAACTAAAATACTACCAATTGGGAATCTACGCAAACCTCAAGATATTGGATGCCATAGGTAATGGAATCTCTAAGAATCTAAATCACAATGCTATACTCAGCCACATTGTTGGTTGTTGGCCCAAGACAAGCAACTTCGGTAATTACGAATTAGCCCATGGGTGAATAAATCACCCAAGCACTGGAAGCAAGGTTTTGAGTGTGACAGCTGGCACCGTTAGTGAACCTTGTGAAGATAAAATACTCTTGTGACATATTTCAACCAAGAAAAATCACGATAAGCAAAACCGAAGAGAGAAAGAAGAAAATAAAAAATAGTCTTAAATACTACCAATATACAATAATTACAAAAGGACAAATGCCTGAGCATCAACACTCAAGCATAGAATTTATTGATATGGATTCCATTTATGGGATCTAGCAACATGTTACCCTTATAAAATTCTAACTCATAAGATCCTTTTCATAGGGAACACCTCACAATGTAAGGATTGTACCACATTGGATTAAATTTTCCTACCCCTGGAGCGTATTTTCCCTGAGCATAGACTAAGACAAGATATCCCTCGAAAACGATACATGGGTGGATAGATTTATCATACTGAATCCTAATATGTTTCTTGTGTGTCTTGTCCATGCTACTCATTAAGATTATCCTAGTGAACAATACGCGTCTCTAACTTTGTTGTGTCAAGAAGAAGCTCAATAGAAATATTTAGTGAAGGTATTTCACATTTAATTAGTAGAAATTCGTTCACCCCATGTACAAGTTGGAAAGGCAAAAATATTGTAGCATTCGTGACCAAATTTCAGTACACCCACAATGTATGATAAAGCATCAAATGCCAATTTCATTTTCTTGCATTGACGGTTCGTTGAAGGATGGTTTTGAGAGACTTGTTGATAGCCTTTACATGACCATTCTCCAGAGGGTAATAAGAAGACAAATTTTCTTTCTTGAAACCTAATTTATATGTTAATTCCAACATCATTCCATTCTAGAAGTGGCTTCCATGATCAATGACGATCTCTTTTAGAATTCTAAACCTGGTAATGATCTAGTTGAAAATGACAAGCGTTGCAGTCTCATCATAATTTGCAAACATAGGCATAGCCTCCACCCACTTCGTAAAGTAGTTGATGACCAAAATAATGTAATGATTCCCCCTAGCTGAAGTTGGGTGTCATGTCATGAAATCTACACCCTACTTGGTGAATGGGATAATGATGATGACCGGAAATAAAGGAGTAGGATGCACCCACATTTTCCTATAATATACTTGACATGAGTAATACTTTTTGACTACATAGATACAATATTTGAATATTTTTGGCCAAAAGTATATGGTGCAAATAATGTTTTGGGTTGTTTCCAACCTAGAAAGATGACCACTGCATGCTCCAATGTGGCAATTGTTAATTACACTCTCTGCTTCCTCATGAGTTAAATAACGATGGGGGACCGAATCAACCCCTCGATGATACAAAGTGTCGTCGATGATGAGATAATTCTTTTCCTAATGGTGAATACATATCTGCTCATCTCACGAATAATGAGAAGGTAACTTCTGAGTTTGGAGATATACGAGGATATCCTTGTACCAAGGTTCACTGGAAGAGATAAGGAAGATATGCTCATCAGGAAATGATTCCATGATAATGAAATCCTCATCCTCTCTGGGAAACTCTGACATAAGTTCGATGAAGACTAAAGATGTTTTGGACTTGGTAGAAGTGAAGTCCAGTTTGAATTATTGTAAGATGACAATCCATTTATTGTATTTTCCCCATTGATCCATCGGCTTAGGACATATTGGAATGGATTTACATCAACAATTATAGTAGTCTTGTGCAATAGGATGCAATGTTGAAGCATTTGGATAGCATGCATGACTGCCAAAGACAACTTCTCGACATGCGAGTAGTTAAGTTTGGGAACCACCAAGCCATGATTGAGGTAGTAAATGATGTGCTCCTGGAATGCATTATCTTTATGAACCAAAACCATGTTGATAGTAGATTTAGATGCTGCAATATAGAACATGAAATATTTTTTTTGGTATGGGGGACTAAGCAAGGGGGAATAAACAAGAGCCTTCTTGAGTCTGTCGAAGGATCATTGCACAAACTCATCCTAGATAAACGGGACCCTAGTTTTCCACAAGAACATGAATCCATTGGTGATGTCATCATAGTTAGTGATCAAACGACGAAGGAAATTGATTTTTCCTTGCAAAATTTGAATTTGTCAAATATTTTGCAAGGGGGGCAATTGAATTATCGCCTCAACCTTTAGCATATCGACCATGATCCCCTTATTGGATACAATAAATCCCAAAATACACCCTGATATGATACAAAAGATGCACTTATTAGGATTCAAGTGAATACAATAATACCGACATCTCTCAAACAAAAGCCAAATATGAGCAATATGATTTTCTCTCTTGCAAGAGAGAGAAACAAGGTCATTCATATAAGCTTCAACAATATGATTGATATCATGAAAGGAAAAAGACATAGCCCATTGAAACATAGCTCCAACATTTTTAAGGATGAAAGGCATCTTTTGATAAGCGATTGTACGCCAAGGAAATATCAATGTTGCCTTGTGTTGGTCCTCAGGTTGGATCTGGATCTAGTTATAGCCATAGAATCATTCTATAAAAGAAAATATCTCACTTCCCACGCACTCATGATAATCTAATCAATAAATGGTGTGCGAAGGTTGTCCTTTGGAAAAGCCTTATTTAGATCTCGAAAATCCCTACAAATGTGAATGGTTCCTTGCTTCTTATCAACCAAAATGGGATTTTACACCCATTTTGTAAGGGGAACCAGATAGATAAAACCATCCTTGAGTAGTTTTTCTACCTATTCCTTAATCGTTGTCACCTTTCTAGGTTTAACTACTCGTAACTTATGTTGAACAAGTTTCACATTTTCATATGTTCTTATCTCATGTTCGACGATCTAGTGGTGTATTCCTATAATTTCTTCATATGACCAGGAAAATACATTGTTGAATTCCTTGAACAACGAAGTGTAAGTGCATATCTCCTCTAGAGAGTTGTCCACACCAATAAACATATTTTCCTTGCAAAATTTGAATTTGTCAAATATTTTGCAGGGGGGGAAATTGAATTATCACCTCAACCTTTAACATATCTAACATGATCCCCTTATTGGATACAATAAATCCCAAAAGACACACTAATATGACACAAAAGATGAACTTATTAGGATTCAAGTGAATACTATAATACCGACATCTCTAAAAAAAAATCCAAAGATGAGCATTATGATTTTCTCTCTTGCAAGAGAGAGAAACAAGGTCATTCATATAAGCTTCAACAACATGATTGATATCGTGAAAGGAAAAAGACATAGCCCATTGAAACATAGCTCCAAAATTTTTAAGGATGAAAGGCATCTTTTGATAAGCGATTGTATGCCAAGGACATATCAATGTTGCCTTGTGTTGGTCCTCAGTTTGGATCTGGATCTAGTTATAGCCATAGAATCATTCTATAAAATAAAATATATCACTTCCAACACACTCACGATAATCTAATCAATAAATGGTGTGGGAAGGTTGTCCTTTGGAAAAGCCTTATTTAGATCTCAAAAATCCTTGCAAATGTGAATGGTTCCTTGCTTCTTATAAACCAAAATGGGATTTTACACCCATTCTGTAAGGGGAACCAGATAGATAAAACCATCCTTGAGCAGTTTTTCTACCTATTCCTTAATCGTTGTCACCTTTCTAGGTTTAACTACTCGTAACTTCTTTTGAACAAGTTTCACGTTTTCATATGTTCTTATATCATGTTCGATGATCTAGGGGTCTATTCCTGTAATTTCTTCATATGACCAGGAAAATACATCGTTGAATTCCTTGAACTAGGAAGTGTAAGTGCCTATCTCCTCTAGAGAGTATTCCACACCAATGAACATATTTTACACAACATCAAGGGTTTGAGAGATGTTGATCATAATGTTTTCTAAAATACTTTTATTGTTACCCTCAATAGACATACCACTCTAAGATAAGGGGTTCATGGGATGATCAACACCTTCAATCAAAGTGGATTGTAACTCTCTGTCTCAACCCTACTAAGTTTTGGGAGGAAATACAACCTATGGTGTAAGTCCTCGTAGGGTCATTCCGGCCTAGTCATTGCCTCAAGGATAGCCTTGTCATAAGGAAAAGAAATATCAAGGAAATTGTGTGAGTTATAAGAATTAAAGGCTCAAATGGGTTTCATAAGATGATCCACCTCTTCTGTCCAGGAAGGAGTAGGATCACGATCTGCAGTAGATTATTGAATTGATTGGAAAGTTATCTCAATTAAAGATAGTGGCATAGTCATCCCAACATGCTAAAGGCCTTCCACCAAATTAGAAAGAGATAATATAATCCATAGGTCCTCGAAATACGATGTATGAAACTAACACACATGTGACGCGGGAACAGATCATATCGATTTATTAGAAAATGATAGAATGTAATTAATATATGATATTGGTACTGTGAATTTGAATCTTCCCATAAAGGAAGGATACATCCCAACACTAATGCTCTTAGTTTTCATTCAAGGCTTTCCAGCCAACAGGATGTAGATCCCGTGGATGTCACAGAGTTAGAACATGTAAACAACATTTTATCGACTGTAACAATTCTCCCTTCATGAGGGAAACATATCACCTAGAAAATTGAGGATACAATGGTCGTCATAACATACATCCAAATTCATCATAACAAGAATTTTTAGTTGAGTGGGACACTAACCACTTCCACTTCTATTGTAATGGTTTATCCCCCCTAACTAGATGGTGAAGGAGGAAATAATATCGTGTAGTCTAAATGAACATCCAACAAATTTTGTGAGAAAAGTGGGAGATGGAGAGATCTAGGGAGAGACAATATCTTTCCAACAAAACAAAGTGATCCAGATGGATATTGGTGGCCACCCACCTTTTCCAACTGGCTCAAGACAGTTTTCTGACAATTTTGGCAATTTACTATTATTAGCAGTTTTTAACTTCCGGGGCCATTTTGAGGGCCCAAATGAAGGCTTTTAGAGATATAGGTTTTCAATGATATCTAAAGGAATCATTGAGCCCCAAAAATGAATCTCCTCTACAATACCTTTCCAACGAGCTATCACACGCCTAAAACGAAGATCGTATGCAAAAGTTACGACCCCGGGAAGTTGATGTACTCACTTACCCAAACGGGGCCCACATGACTTTTGGTGCTTCATCTCCTAGGGTTAGGTTTTTGGATTTCTAGGACTTTTGGCATTCCTGTTTATTGTAAAAAGGCCTTTAGAGCCTCATTTTAATCATCTTCTTGTGAATGCGAGCAACCGTCACATCTCTTCTCAGAGATAAGCTGCCACCATTATAGCGAGTCTTTCACTCTGTATTTTTGCAGTCTCTATAAATTTATTTCGTTAATAGAAATCATGTATTACTTTATATATGTGTTTATGGTTGCATCTCTTATACATTCATGTTATATTATTGAATATCTGCGATATATCTGTTCATTTCTTTATTATATCTCCTCTTGCATATCGTGCCAAAAATAATCTGGATCACAAAGACATAATGCACATCAAAACTCATTCATCAACAACAATCCTTCTGATAGTTTTCATGGAATACACAACATTAATCTGGAAAGAAATGTGATAGGGAAGGTGAGGCTTGACATATGTGATGTAAAACTTTATCACTTGTGAGATAGAAGAATCGATATCTCCTATAGCGGACAACAATGCACTCTACTGTGAAGGTAAAATCTAGAGTGCCTCTGGGGTTGACATCACACACAACATCTAAGACAAATCATCAATAATTGAGTAGTTGGGTGAGACTCTAGAATTTGGGTTGTGCAAACAACATTTATACACACCTTTTGGTATCATGTGTTTCATTGCATCCCCCCCAATCTTCTCTATATGGAGAGAATTATTAGGGTCAAAAGACACTTTTCCTTTTGATGTTGAATCAAGGTTACCATAATCCTAAGCCCTGGTTGACACATGAACATCTCATCCCACCATATGAATGAGCGATGTGGTACCTTCTGGAGATGGTGCACCTTGGGTGTCCCCTTGCACATTTCCTAAACCTTTGGAATATCCCCTTGCCATATTTTTCCCATGAGTAAATGGGCTGGTCAACATAGTAGGTTTCTAATATGCCAACAAACACTGGACTTCTTCCATTTTGGGGCACTGATGAGTCAGGTGATCTTATTTAGATAGTTTACAATGAAAATTCACCATTTTATTCTCTTTATTAGCTCCACCAACATTAGTATGAGGTTTATTAGTGTTATTATTATTATTCCCACTTCCTTTTTTATCTTTACCCTTATTTTTAACTTTGGGTTGTTGGGAACCCTTTATATTTGTTGATTACACAGAGTGTACATCTGATGTTTAGATAATGAGAATGGTTAAATTCAAAGCTTGATCAACCATAGCTTCATGAATGTTCATATGTTTCATCTGGTTAGCAACCAGATCTGTGACAATGCTATTGCTAGAACCAACAATTCCATCAGCATGTGGTCTAGACTTAGTTTTTGCAACATCAATATTTCACTATGGTGCATCAGAAAAAATTTCATAGAGGATCCCAGATTGAGAATATATAAAGTCTAACTAATGGGCCCTAAAGTAGGCTTCCTCCTCATAGGCAACCTCTGAAGTAAAGACATCCTTGGAGATATAACGAAACAAGAATTTCATAAACCACTCTAGGAGGAACTATGGAAGAATCTCAACCTTAACCATCATTTTCCACCTTTGCCACTCCTGAATGTGATCAGAGATGTGGTTTCCTTTGTCTTTCCTAAGCATTGAAAATAAATCGGTGGTGGAATCATACCAAAATGAAATATGAAAATTATTGAATTTGATATACCACTTCGCAACCACTACCATAAGAGTGTGTTGAAAAATTCTCTATTGGATGGAATCATCATTGAATGAGTTGGAGGAACACCATAGGTGAAATGTTGTAACATGGTCACTTGGATCCTTTCCAACTTTTCCTTCAAACTTTTGAATTCTTTAAGTTATTTTGGTTTGGACCGAGGACCAGTTAGGATCATTACACACTGGGTTATTCATTAGTTTCGACAAATATGGAAAATTCAAATTTCCTAGAAAGAGGAGCCTTAGTTGTGGAATTGAAGTCCAACTATCGAGGTTGGGATCCCTAGGTAGGTTGGCCCCTAGGAATTAAAATATTGGGTTTTGAATAGCACCAAGCTACCAGGAAGAGCTTGCAAACTTGGTAGGGTTTTTGTAAAAACCATGACGTCCTTGAACAAAAGGATGAAAAATTCCACTCATCGGGTTTCCAAAGGACTGGAAAGGGCTTCCCCCTACTGGAATCCCTTGCAAAGGAAAATTCCTTGTGTGGGATTCCATTGACCATGGGAATGGTTTCCCTCTGATGGAATCCCATATCAAAGGAAAGAATTTCTCTTGAAATCACCAAACAATGTGAAGGAACTAACACTTCAAGGCATGTCAGAGGATGGGAATCCTCTGTTGATTGAACCTCTCCAACCCACAAAATTATCAGACCTAGAGACAATCCTAAAATAAGAGAAAGACCCACTTCCGAGTGAGGGGAATGATAGAGGTATATGCCCCCACCCCAAGGAAAACCTTATAAGGAGGATGAAGAACTCCATGCCCCAAAGATAGGGTTTTGAACGATCGACTAGGAACTAGATGAAACATATTACATTCCTATTGATGAAATACAAAATGAAAACACATTAGAGACAAATGAAAAAGATGAAGTCACACTCAAAAGATGGGTGGACCCAATAAACAAAGGAATAGAGATACTGACTAATGTAGCCATTTTAGCTTGAGTTAGTTTAGTCATCTAGATAGAAGGGTGAGGAGGAAATATTCCTCCCCCACCAATAGTCAAAGTCGGGGTAGAAGGGACCCCCGTCCATGACACATTAGAGGTGTTTTCCATAACATACCACTAAAGAGTAAATTTGTCAATGTCACCCAACCCAAAAGTCATAAGATGCACTAGAATTGTATTGTCAGGTCTAGTTAGCAAAGGGTTCCAAGGTCTAATTATTTTTCTTTGAGATCAAAAATTCAAGTAACCTTCAGTGCATAAGTATTCTTCTATAAAAAATCAGGCTCCACAAGTTCAACAGGACCACTTTTCTCAAAGTAATCAGATCGGTCTAGTCAGTTTTGCGACAAAGGCGGTGGAGGATCCACCCTTTCAGAAGAAAAGAATTGGAATCTTTGAGACTGGAAGGGTGGTTGGTCTTTCATATTAAATAAAGGATTCAAGGTAGCCACCAACTAACTTCCAAAGGACAACTGTACACACAAAGCACCACTAAAAAAAATATGTAGATAAACAACATAAGAAAACTACCTCTTCAATACCTCATCTAAGGTGGATTAAGTCCTGAGACAAAATCAATAAAGAAGTCATGAAAAGGCCCTTCTAAAAAACAACACAGGTAGATTGAGTCCCTCAATTGAAGAACAAAGGAGTGAGAAGTAGTTACCCTGACCTCCACATAATATCCCTACCTAGTGCAAGTAACCCTCACTTCATGGGGAACCCTCTAGGGGCATTGATAGTGTGAATTTATGTCTTCCTCAGGTGCCACGAAAACCCCCCTGCAGTCACCTTTGTGGTACCTAGGGAAGATTTTTGAAGATACCAACTCAGATTCGGTGTCCATGGGGTATATTCGATGGTCGAGATCAAACATATGGGAAGGGTATGTAAACCTAAATCTCTGAAATAGATACCTCACAGAGACGTTTTGACACTAATGAAACTCTCATGTATGGTCAATCCACTATGCTTGGTCAAGTCTCGGATGGGTAATCTCCTCAACTCTTCCTCATGCAACCTCGTGTTTAACTCCTATGTTAGTGGATGATCCCAACTGTACCTATATGAAAACTAGATTTTTTACTCTCCCTAAGTTAGAATCCTAAGTTTCACTCAATTGCCTTGGAGATATACCTATCCAATCCTAATCCAACGTCCTAACTTGGAGAAATTTGTGAACCCTACAAATAAAATTCTAATAAATTTTATATTATGTACTTCTTTTATAGTTGTTATTACTCAAGGGGTAATGGAAGTGAAACTAGTGATGTGTTTGATGACTTACAAAAATTAAAAAACTTAAGAACAATGTTGTTTGATAAAGAAAAAAACTAATTCTTCAATGGAAAAGTGTGTGCTACAATAACACTTCCAAATGCAAGCTCTTATCTTTCAAATGAAATACAATTTTCTTTTCAGTGCAATGCATAATACAAGTATTTAATTTGGATGCAATGCAATATGTGAAGTAGTATTTTACCTTGAATGCAATGCAAAACATGATGTGAATTTCTCTTTGGATGCAAAAAATTTTTTTCAAAACAAGAAAAACTTCAACTTTTTCTTTTCAATATGAAACTATGTCTGACACCAACGAGAAAATACAAATATTTCAAAAATGAAAGTATTCTTTTGAATTCAATGCAAAAAAAGGGAAAAAAGAATCGTAGAAATTAAATTTTCTTTTCTTTTCAGTTACAAACGAGGATGAAGACTGGGGAAAACAAAACAAAACAAATAAACAAACTTATTTTTATTTTCTTTTCTTGTAAAATTAAACAAATTAACTCTTCCCTAAAACTAATACTAGGCTATAGAGACTCAGAGGACCTAGAAAGATCCTCAAAAACCCAACAAAACCTTTAGCAAGGATGAGAAAAGTTACAAAAGAGAGTAGAGTGTGTATGTTTGCAGATGTCTACACAAAAGAGAGTGTATGCACTTCAAAAATTTCTGAAAGACTAGAAATAAATGGAAATAAATCTTGCAAAAGGTAGGTAGAATCCTATGAGACACTAAACTAAGTAGTAAAGACATAAAAGACTCAAACACGCAGAAACAACAACCACAAGAACTTATAACTAACCAAAAAAGGAGACGATCCCCTAGTATGGTCACCAATTTTATTCCGGAGAGATTTCTCCTGCTACAACAAAGTGATGACCTTAAGGAGTTATTTCAATCCTACAAATCAATTTAACATGAAATAACTAACTAAATCACTCTTGCATAGGAGAATTGAGACTAACTTGTGTCATGCATTTGATGACGATCCCAAATTTGAATATTCACTCCAACACTCCAATCCTTTCTCTAATTACCTACACATATAGAGAAAGGTAGCAACAAGAGAGAGGTAGTTATGAGAATAACTAACTTCTAAAAATATAACAATTGAAAACAATTAACATCCTAGATTATTGAACATTTAAATGAGATAATCATTCAATAAGAAATAAAAGTGGAAGGGAAGAGATCCTTTTATTAGATAAACAACATAAAATGATATTTTTACAACCTATGTTTGTTTAAGGCACTGCTCTAGAACTTGCAACTGGGTTCCTCTATCGAGCTAGTGAAGATAAACTACACCTCATGGCCTTCACTAAAGCATTTCTAAGGGAGACATACGAGTTCTCTATAATAATATAGAAAGGTGTTAATATCAATGGAAACAAGGGTTTTCATAATAGGGGTTTTCAAACTCTAGGAAGAATTTGCCAGCCATAATGATGATTCAAACTATGATTTTCCTCTCCTCTACAACTTGTCTCTTTCTATACCTTCTCTAAGTAGTTGGACTAGTTACAAACAATTTTATATGAGTAATAGGGTGTAATGTCCCCAACTAGGTTATGTGGGTTTATTATGCTTTATGTCCAAAAATTGTTAATTCTTCTTACGCAAATATTTCAAACACATGGTATTAATATTGTTGTTAACCCCTTACAAAAAATTTGCTCATATATAAATATTGACAAACACATTACATGCATCCATTACACAAAAAATACAGAAGATAACCATGCCATCTTATTATGTATGGAAACATCAATACAATTATATCTAATGGATGTAATAACAACTGCAAAATAATATTGAACAAACAAGTTTAATGCATGCAAGGCAGCTACACAAATCTACTAACATAAACAATACAAGAAAACATATAATGATGTCAATCTATGATGTGATGCTCTTCTCTATCAATATCCACTTTGCTAGAGGCCCTCCTATAACCCTACGAACACAATCCAAACGACCTGTTGTAATATCGATCGCAAAGATCCTCACAGTAAAACCATTGGATGTCTAGAGGGGCCTTGTGGGATGCCCATACTCAACCCACAGGGATGCCCTAAACCCTGGTTTCTCCGAGACCCTCATGAAACCCACAAATGTATGGGCTTGACATTTTCCGAGAAGTTCCCTTTCTCATCTAGTGGAGAAATATCTATCGAAGTTGTGACCTGTTGTCCCAATACCTTCTTGAGGCATGATACATGGAAGGTGTTGTGGATTCTGATACCATCTATCAGCTCCAACTCATATGCTACTTCTCCAACTCTCTTGATCACTCTGTAGGGTCTGTAAAATGAGGATTCAACTTCTCTACACCACTCTTTTTCAGTGATGACTATCTATAAGGATTGAAACTGAGGAATAATAGGTCCCCAACCTCAAATATGTGTTCTACCCTATGACTATATGCATACATCTTCTATTGATTCTGAGTGGCCTGCAAATTATCCTTCAGGACTCTCAATATGTCTTGACTTTCCTACAACCAATCTTTGTCCTTGGGAGCTATGCTCTCTCGAAACTCCAAATACACAAAAGATGGAGCATCATATCCATACAATTCCATGATTGGGATCATTTTTATGGACATGTGATGAGTGGTATTGTAACAATTCTCCCTGATATGAAACCACTTTATCTATGCCCATTGTTTCCCTGACACATAGTTCCTCATGTACCCCTCAATACATTTTTTTACCATCTCCATCTGCCCATTTGTCTGGGGGTGATAGCTAGTTCTAGGTTTCAACTTTTTCTCGTATAACTTGAATAGATCTTGTCAAAATGCACTAAGGAGCCTGATATATAGGTAATTGACTATGTTCCTCGGAAGACCATGGAGTCTGAACACCTCCCTGAATAATAGATCTGCTACCTAAGATGTGTTTTACTATGAAGGAATGGAAAATAAGTGTGCATATTTATTCAATTTGTCCACAAACATGTAGATACATTCCTTTCCCTACACCATTGGAAATATTGTGATCAAGTCCATGGAAATACTATCCCACTTCTGCTCTAGAATCGGTAATGGATGAAGCAGTCCCACCGGATGTGTAAAATTTGACTTGTTCTGTTGTAAATTCATGCACTCCCTCACATGAAGAAGTACATCCTACTTTATACTCTTCCAAGAAAATATCTCCCTCACCTTCCTATAGGTTTTCAGAAACCCTACATTCCCTACTAGTGTCGTGTCATGTACTGCCCTCAAAATATTATCCTTGATTTTGGACTCAGGGAAAAGATAGATTATGTATTTGTAGTCTATGATTTCATATACTAATATATACCTTTCATATTGAATACTACCCTCCATCATCTCACATAAGGTTTTCTTGGAGTATTCCACCAAAATAATGGATTTCGACCCTACTGAGATCTTTGTCATGGAGAAAGATGCAGGTCTTCTAGATAAGGTGTCAACAACTATATTCTTCTTCCTATTTACATACTCAATGTCAAAATCAAATGCATGTACCTTACTCACCCATTTCTATTATCACTCATTCAGATCCAACTGCTAAAAAAACTATCTCAAGCTATTGTGGTCAGTCCTAACCACAAATTATCCTCCTACCATGTATTGACTGAACTTGGCCAATGCATACATCATAGCCAAAATCTTCTTATCATTTATTGGATATAGATTCTATTGATATATTAGATTTATTCTCTTGAAATATATTGGGTGTTGATTCTGCATCGGTATTTCCCATATCCCCTCATCGGATGTGTCACACTCTAGGACAAAACACTGCGTGAAATATGGGAGTGCTAATCCTGGGGAATTTCTCATAACCCTCTTCATTATTTTGAATGCTACCTTTTCCTCCTATGACCATCAAAAATCCCCCTTATTGGTGAGGTATTTCAGTGGCGTAGCCAATTGTGAAAATCCTTTCACAAAGTGCCTATAATAACTGCATATCTTGAAGAATCCTTACATATTTATGAGTGATCTAGGGGTGGGCCAATGTAATATTGTTTAGATCTTATCTTGATGTACCTTTACTCCATGAACACCAATCACATGTCCCAGATAAAGGATCTATGTTAACCAAAAATCACACTTTTCTTCCTTGGCAAAAAACGGCTACTCCTCCATAATCGTGAGAATCTCATCTACATGCTTCAAATGTTCCTCCTGCGTCCTACTATAGATCAAAATATCGTCAAAAAACACCACTAAAAATTTCCTCAACTATTTGTTGAAGATATGGTTCATGCACAATTGAAAGGTAAATAGTGCATTAGTAAACCTGAAAGGCATGACTAGAAATTCATAGTGCCCATAGTGACACTTGAATGTTGTTTTATGGATATTCACCTCTTTTATTTGAATCTAGTGGTATCCTGATCTCATAAAAAGTTTTAAGAAGTACAATACCCCATGAAAATCATCTATAAACTCATCAGTCCTAGGTATTGGGTATTGGTTTTTTATGATCTTCTTTTTCAGTGCCCTGTAGTCTATTCACATCCTCATAGTGACATCCTTATTCTTTAATAGTACAACTAAAGAAGTGAAGGGACTAGAACTAGGACTGATATGTCCCATCTCCAACAAATCCTTTATGTACCTCTTTATTTCATCCTTGAACCTCTTTAGATGCATGTAGGGTGTGGTGATCACGGGATTCAACCCCTCTTCTAGCTCAATGACATGTTCAAATCCTCAGTCAGGTGTTATTTCTACTGACAATGGTTGAAAAACTCTTTATGTTTTTCAAGCAATGTCTAGATATCAATAGGGTATTGTTGGATATCATGTGATGGATTCTCCATGGTGATCAAGAACTATGTTGTGAAAACCAAGTCCCCGTGTATAAAAAGGGAATCCATCCATTAGTTAGACACAATCTCTGGGACACCTATCGACATACCTCTTAGGATGACTCATTGTCCACCCTTGTCCTAGAACTCCATCCTCATGTCCCGATAATTCATGTTTATATCTCCCAATGAGTACAACCACTGAAATCCTAGCACCACATGATTATCTTATAAATCCATGACATAAAAGTCACTAATAAATGTATAGTTTCCCAATTTCAGTTCCAATCCCATGATCCACTGAGTACACATCATGTTGTACCCATCTGCTATTACCACATTGAATCCCTTGAAATCATCCACGTGAATTTGTATCTTAGTGACAAGTGAAACGTCAATGAAGTCATGGGTGGCCTGACCATCAACTAGTGATGTAACCCTCTACTATTACACAATTCCTCTGACCATGAAGGTGTAATATTCAGGGACTCCTAAAATTTTTGAAATGGTCACTCCTTTGGGGATACTTTAAAATGGTTCTTGATCTATAGCTTGTTGTTGGATGTATCGGTTGATATGGGTTCTACCTTAGTTTTCCAACAAAACCCTAGAAACCATGGACCCCTCTAGTAAACCAAAAGGCAACACTACACACAGAGTGCACAACATAGTCTCACCCGAGATGGATTATGGGTGATTGCACGACCCAAGTTTTTGCAATCATGTAAGGGATGGAACTCGTGGAAATGTTAGGCATATTAGACTCCTACTTAAATGTGCATTCTACCATGCTATCATTCATTAGATCTACCACTCATTTAACCCTTAATATTCATTCTTCAAAAAATAACATGTGCATTGTAAAATAACCTTAACATATGCCTATATTTATTCATTCATTCAACATAACAAGAAAATCAAAGCATAAGAGACAAAATTCTACATATTAACACAATTTTTATCATGGTTCACCCCCTTGGGCTATTTCCACAAAGATCTTATGGTTCTTATTATTCTTCATCAAAATATGGAGTTGAACACACTACATCATAAGTTTTATTACTGGTGAGGTTGACCAATGTCGCACCAAGCACCACATCTTGCGACATGAACCTCACTTACACTCCATATGATTCATCATCACTATATATCCTCATATCATACAACAAAACTGATTACTTCAAAACTCAGAATTTTTCTAAAAAAATACTCTAAGCATGTTCAAAAAGATAAGAAAATGATACCTCTAGCTACCTCATACATCCTCTATTTATATTACAAAAATATGTAAAAACCATTACATCATACTCAAAAAACCTAATTCTAAGTGGAATAAACTTGTCCACTTTCTAATTGCCTTCGCACACTAATCCGTAATTTTTTTGCACTTATTTTCCTTTGTTCCCACCGCACGTTTCTTCCTTGGTTCATTATTCATTGTTTATTGCACCATATCTCGAACCTTACCCCAAAATTTCCTACTCCAAAAGACCCCCAACACTTACCTATGGCTTGTCTTGATCCACTCATGTAGTGTGTGCCCCCTGCACCAATTTTTCCAATGCCTAGAACTTCTTTGTTAGTAAATCTACTTGAGTCTTTGCCTGTACGCTCTTTTCTGCCAGTGTCTCTACTACCTACAATTTTATGTGCTCCTTCAACACTTCTTTATTTTCCAAGTGAACCTGTTCTAATTTTCCTTTCTTTATTTCCCAACTCTATTATCATTCTCTCTTCTTTCTCCTGAAGTGGATCCAACTGAGCCTATATTGTATGTTTATCTACTTGGATTGTCTTCAATTCTGCTTGCATGTTTTTCATTTCCCGGGCGACCTTCATTCTCTCTGATATAGGCATTGCCTTATGGTTTCATTTTAAATATTTAACTACAACATTCACTTTCTATTCTATATAATACAACTGTTGGATCCCTTCATCTTATTCTAGACTCATCCATATCCATGCAGTCCTTTCATAGAGCTTTTCTACTTGTTTTACTTCTAGCATGATGATATATGTGTTCTTTGTTGCATGCTGCTCCCTTTCTAATCTGAATTCTAGAGGGATAGTTGGTGTTAGCTTTCTAGCCAATTATATTATCTCTTGTTTGTAACCATACATTGTTTGCACTATCCTTTGTAAATTTTCTTCCACACTGAGCTCTCCTACTAGTGCGTTGTCCGAAATTGTTTGGAAGACTTCCTCAAGTTAGTGCTCTAGATTCTGTACATGTTGTTTTTCTTCATCTCACTCCAACCATACCTATTTGAGAGATATATCTAGTACCTCCTTCTCTTCCTTGGTTGTCTCTAAGTTTTTCATATTTTTCCTAGCTCTATATTGAACTTCTTGTGTAATGCACATATGAAACATATATAATGCTTTGGTTGGTATCTTAGATAGAGCAAATCCAATTGTTCTACATCCTTCAAACATTTTTCTGTGGTATCCTCATCTACTTGTATAATATTTTGGCTTATCTAGAACATGGCGCTTCCCACTATTATTTTATGGACTGTCTCATTTTCTTCATGTATTGGATCCTGTTGTGTTGTGCTTCTCTATTATGGGATATTGATTTGTAATCTCTTCAAAAATTCTGTAACTTCCATTAACTTCTTCATGAGTTATTCTCTTTGAGATTCTGTGACATATACAACATCTCCTCCTCTATATAGAACTTTATCTACTACCATCTCTGCATTGTCTTCAGTGATTTTGAGCTCAAGGGTATTCTTCTACGCTTTCATCTTCTTCCTCTATTCTCCCATATGAATTGTTTATTTCGTCTTTTCTATCTGCGTAGGTTTCATTACCTCTGGTATGTTTCCATTCGTTGTCTCCTAGGTTGGGATCTCATCTTTCTTCTGTGTTTAGACATTTTTTATTTATGTGCCCTCAGTTCCTAGTACTGAGGGTCTCAGTATCGTTTCCTTCCTCTTTGTCTTCTTAACTGTCATTGCACTTTCTATGTGTTGTGAGGATTTTCTAGTATTGGTTGTTGGGATACTGGATTTCTACATCAGGAAAAATTCTTCTTATTCTTTTCCCTTTGCTCCTTTTTTGAAAACTATGAGTACCTTCCATTGATCTGGCCATTCTGCTATTACCCGTTGAAATTCTTCTACTATAATGAAATATTGCATCTATATCCATGTGTTTTTAGGGTCTCTTATGGATTCTATCTATATGTTGTGTTTGGATGCCTTAAAGTTGGCAATTCCTTCATTTCCTCTCATCACTTCAGGTAAAATCCTCCATGTATCTACAATTTTCTCCTGCATCTCCTATATGTACATGCCAAAAATGCTTTCATTGGCCTTCCTATGCTTAGGATCTGTGTTTTGTCACAAGGTTTCATATCTTTCTACGTGACACTTTCCTCTTCTGTCACAAAAGGTTGAGTACTTCAATTTTTCCCATGCATCTATAGTTATTAATATTAATAACCAAGAATAGTGGAGCTTCGTTCCAACATCCTGCACATATCTACAGTCTTCTAAGAATAAGTTGAGCAAATACAATGCCTAACTTAGAACCGTTCCTTTTTCACACTCTGTAGCAACTGCAACTACTCTTGCAGGAGCCTCTTCTTTGCGACACCTTCTAAATATATTACAGGCCATAAACTTCATTGCAAATATAGTGGTTGGGTCATTGATGTTATTAATTATCATACATATGTTGCCCCTACCAGTTCCAAATTGAGCCTTCACCTCTTCTGCAATGGCCTTCTCTTTTGTTTTGTCATCAATATACTGATCAACATTTACGTCGTCTATTGGCAGTCCTGTAATCTTAGTGATTAAGTATATGTCAATGGGGATGGGTCTATCCATTCACAAAAACCCTGCATGTACGCATGCCATTTTTTTTTTATGCGTGCATTAATGTCCTTTCCCCTACTGAAGTCAAGAATTTCCAATATTTTCATAATGATAGAGTTGTAAAGTTCAGTTATCCATTGTTTGGGCTCTAGTATCGGGATTCATGTCGAAGTTGACCCACTTTTTTCCATGTACACATCTTGCGCAAGCTCTGGAAACTTGACTACCTTTGCCACATCATGATCTGTGTATATAATTTTGGTAATAAACCCCAACATGTCTTCTATAACTATGACCAAATTTGGAATGTGGGGCACTAACAACTCAACCTATTGTTGTGTGTGCGTTGTTGTCACTGTTTCCCTTTTCTTCGATGACCCCATTGTTGTTTCTTATTGGGTTCCTTCATCCTGCATTTCTTCATCTGTATCATGGTCATCTTCGACCTTTGGGAATTCCTCTACTCTAGGTTTTTACAATTTTTTCTTATCACTATATTCTTGATCCTATTTTCCCTCTATGTTTACTACTCCTAGGTTTTCTATCCTATGGTTTCTTGTTGCATTAGGGTTTCTCCCTTCTTCTACTTGGCTTATTATTTCTTCTTCTGGGTTTTTCTCCTCGACCCACATCAAATTGATTGATTCAGTCTTTGTTGTTGGAATGTTGTCCACATAAACCACCCCAATCTTCTCTTCCATTGATTTATGAGTACTTCTGGTCGTCCATGCAAACTGGCTCAATGTTATGAATTTTTATGGTGACATTGTTCTAATTCTAGAAAAAAATGTTGCAAGTCAACTGGATTCTTTACACACTTTGGACATGATCATAGTCAACTTGTTCTTTCTCTCATTTACTTCGAAAATCATAAGTTTTTTCCTTTTCTGTGGTTTTCCCATTTTATAACCTCTGTCATAAATCCTTTGATGCACCCTATTTTTTCCGCTCACTTCTTTTCTCCTTTCCAATCATTTTCCATCCTGTCGTGCTGTGTTTTTTTTTTTCTGTCACACAATGTTTTGATTTCTGTCGCACCAATTTTGTATATATTGCGCACTGTATTTTTCAGATGTGAGGTTTTTTTATTCCACTTCTTAACTTCTACTATGTGTTGGATCTTCCAATTGTCTATTGACCAATGATCCATATACCTACTTCTTTTTGTTTTTGTTTTTCATTTTCCACTTTTTTCTTCCTTTTTCTTCTTTTAACTCCTATTATTTACAATATGTACAAGTCTAATTTTTGCATTGGAACTATTGAGGATCAGTGGGTCGACTATCCCTATACAATTTCAATTGAATACCATTCTCCAAACCTTGAATTTACTTGCTTTCTAAATCTTGCAGCTTCACAACACCTCCATCTGTGAGAAAATTTATTTGATATGGCCCTAGCCAATGCATTCTAAGCTTTCCTGGGTGCTGCAAGTATTTAATTTCATAGAGGAGAATGAGATGTCCTTCCTTATATTTATTATTCTTGATATGTCTATTATGCCAATCCTTATATTTTTCTTTTTGTACCTCTTGATGGAAACCAACTAGAATTATGTTTTCTTTTAATTCCATGAGTTGAGCTAATATTTTTTGTATTGTGCCTATTTATGTCATGTCTGTAATAGATGAAATGTACAGACTTGGTATCAAATAATCAAAGGGAACTATTGCTTCATGTCCATACACCAACCTGAATGGTGTCTTCCCTATTAGATTATTGCATGTGGTTTCATAAGCCCATAACACCATTGGTACCCTAAAATCCCAGTCATCCTTGTTTACATTGTAAATCTTGGTCAAGGCATTCTCCAATATCTTGTTAAATGCTTCCACTGTTCCATTTGCATGGGGTGATATGGAGTGCTCTTATGATGATGCATCTCAAATTATTCAAGCATTTCCTGGATTGTATTGTTGATAAAGTGAATCCCTTGATCACTCATTAGTACTCTAGGGAATCCAAATTGTGTTACTACCTGCTCAAACAAGAAGTGTGTTTTAGTATTTGCACTGCAATCCTTCACTGTTGTTTCCTCATCCCATATGGTTAAGTATTTTGTCATTGTAATGATATCTCTCGCTCTTGATCTTCTGGATGGTGGATTAATTGGAACTACAAAGTCTACTACCCACTTATCAAACACTTGAAAAGTTACTTGAGGTCTCAATGGAATCTCATCCCTCCTATATGGATTTCCAACTCTGTGACAGACATAACAATTTTGACAGTACACATTTTCATCCTTGTGAACTATGGGCCACAATAATCCTACACGCAATTGCTTCTGCGAATTAGCTTTCATTGTGTAGTGTCCTCCAACAATTCCTTCATGTGCTTCTTCTAAAGTGATCAACCTTTCATGCTCCATAACACATCTCCTCAAAATATTGTCTACACCAAGTGTGTACAAATGCCCTGCAATCAATTGATAGTTAGAAGCTTCTACGCGGTATTAAATTATTTTGGCGGCACAAATCTTGTACACAAAAACTCAATAATGTCAGCAAAATAATCATCATCTATTTGTATTGAAAACAATTGTGCATCAGGGAAGTTGTCCTCCAAGTTACTTGGTTCCTCTCCATTAGTTATCCCGGATAAATGATCTGGACCTGAATTCAATATTCCAGGATTCACCGCAACTTCAAATTAAAACTCCTAATACAATAGTATCTATATGCATATTATTCCCCCCAACACTGGCTTATTAACCAAATATCTAAGAGTAGAATTATTTGTAAACATCTTAAAGTGTTTTCCTAACAAATAATGTCTGAATTTTTGCAGTGTATATACAATAACGTGACCTTCTCTTTCAATAGTGTTGTAGTTCTTCTTTGATTTTGACAACTTCCTACTTGCAAATGTTATAGGGTGATCTATATCACCTTCACCTAGTTGTGTCAGTACTACTCCAAGTGATATTGATGATGCATCCACATGCACATGAAAATCATTTTACCAATTTTGAAATACTAAAATTGGCACAGTAACCATCTTCTCCTTCAAAATATATGAACTCTATTGGCACTCATCATTCCACTGATATTTAGTATCCTTCTTTAGCAATTTCTCCATTAGTGCAATAATTTGTGCATATCATCTTATAAACTTCCCGTAATACCCTGTATGACCAAGTTGAATCTTCAACTGACAAACTAACTTAGGTGGTGGTAAATTCACTATGACAACAATTTTGGTAAGATAGATTAAGAGACCCTATTTACACACCACATGCCCTAACAAAATACAAAAAGGTGCACTGAAAAGGAATTTCTTAATATTCAATGAAATCTAACACTGTCTACATATGTCAAACATCAATATTAAAAATTCCACATGATCCTTTAATAAATTTAACACTGTCCAATCATCCAAGTAAACCTCCAAAAACTTATGTATGAAATCCTTAAAAGCTTCTACTACTACTCTTGAAAAAATTTCACGTGCATTCTTCAACCCAAATGGTATAAATTTATACTGAAATGATCCTCATTCTATATAAAATGTGGTCTTGTGTGTATCTTCTTGTGCTATCCTGATCTGATGATATCCTGAAAACCCATATGTAAATGAATTGGCTTATTGACCTCCTACATTCTCCAAAACTTCATTTGTAAATGGGGTAGGAAAAAAATCATGCAAGCAAGCATCATTCAATTTTCTCAGATCTACACATATCCTTATTCCATAGGGATAATCCATTCCGGTTCTTCCACAGGTTCTATGACACCAACTTCTAACATTTTGTCAATTTTTTCTTTCACCTTTTGCGTATACACTGGATTCAACCTATAAGGTATCTATCTTATAGGTCTAGCATCTGGTTTCAAAGGAATCTTCATCTTTCCAATTTCTCTTTCTAATCCGTTCATCTCTGAGAATGTTGTTGGAAACAAGTCATTGTACTCACGTAGTAATTTTGTTATTCTTTCTACTATCTGATTGTCCTAGTAATCTCCAATAGTTTCCATCTTTGGGTTTTCTATTGTTCCAATGTTTACCTTCTTTATCTTCCATGGGGCTACATAATCTTCTGATTCTAATTGTGGACACTCAAATTTTCTTTCTCCTTCAACTTTTGGGATCTAGATATTGCACGGGTTTCCTTCTGATGGGTCTTCATCTTCTACAACATGATAACAATGTAGATACTTTCTTACTGTTTGTTTGTTTTAATATGTTGTCACAATATCCACTTCAGATTCTTCAAAAATCATGTCTCTTACTATCTTCAGTGTTGTATCTATCTCTGGACTCTCATGCTCAAAGGAAAATGTAATCATAAAATTTTATTGTATTTCTTCCCAACATGCAGTTTCCCTGTGTTTTTCCTATTCCATGTACCAGTTCTTTGGAATTCCTTCTAGTGTGTGAATAAAATGATGTGTCCATTATTCTGGTAGTGCTAATATCCATTGAATTATACACATTTCTACATGTCCTCTGGGTTTTTGAATTCCATCATACTTCTCCTCATATCTATGCCCCTACTTTGCATCGAATATGATGTGTAGTAATATCTTGCATTTATACCATTTGTTGATATTCTCTTTATGTATACCCCACCAATGAGAAAGTGTATGATCCAGGTGGATATCGGGGGCCACCCACCTTTTCCAAATGGCTCAAAACAGTTTTCTGGCCATTTTGGCAACTTACTATTTTTAGCAGGTTTTCGCTTCCGGGGCCATTTTGAGGGCCTAA
>JASDQU010375181.1:12648-23740 GCA_032191745.1 Picea mariana
GAATGCACACTTCTCTAGTACCACCATATCTCCTAGACCATATTTTAGGGACAACGTCATTGAACCTTAGCTAATGCAATAATTTGCAGGTATTGACTTGTTTTAGGTTCCATAGCAGTACAATTCTCTGGGATTCTTAAATCTATCTCATAATATGATTTCTAGAAACTTGTCTATTGAGAGATTTCTTGCAAGTGACATATTTGACATTGTAGCACCTTGCACATTGGAGGACATTTTATTTATAGGCATTGAGGCACCTACAAACATGAACTCTTGTGAGGTTATGTTGGTTGTGATCTATCTTTCAGCATGACAACAATTATGGTGTTTTTGGGCATCAAATTGGTGACAAGAATACATAGAATGGGAAAAAGATGGATAGTTCAAATATTGATTGGACATGGAAAATGGCTTTGCTTCATATACTCAATTTCTCATCTAAAGAAATTGTCCATGCTATGGTTGACAATAACATAATCAAGAAAGGTTGCTCGGGTGTATTCTATAAGGTAAATATGGCTAGTGGCGACATGATAGGGACGAAGAAAAAACATGGCTAGTGGGGACATGATAAGGATGAAGAAACTATGTAAAAGGAATGAATAGAATAAGAGAAAATGTCATTGATTTGTTATCGACGAAGGTGAATAGATTAAGCCAATGGGCGCCATTCACCATAGAAACATCATTCACCAATCCATTATTGAATGAACATGTGATTAAAGCTTCTAATTTATGATTGTATGCCCCATGTAAGGTTGGGTGGGTTCCTACATGAGAAGAGAAGTATGTTGGACATGGAAATTATGTATAGTATAGCACTAGGAGCTATATGGGGATTGTCCTATCTACACCATCATTGTTGACCACCCATACTTCATGGAGACAATGTTAAGATCATACCATATTGATGGATAGTTAGTATCAGCCTTATCTTGCAAATTTTAGCCTAACTAAGCTCGTTGATTCAATTGATTTAAATATCTCTTCAACAACCTTAGTTGGTTCTTAAGGTTATATAGCTCTTAGCATGACACTATCATGATTGTATATAAAAATTGACATCCAACATCCTAGTGTAGAGATTGTCGTTGTAACCACTACAACACTTACAACATCATCCCTTATCTGTATGTATCCTCTACATGTAGAAAAGGGATGGATAGCCAGGTGATGGTGATACTATGCCATGCATTGTTTTCACGTAGATAAGATGTCTCCCATTTCCATTCCATCTCTAGAGGTTTCAACTCTCTCTTGTTTCTTAGCAAGTGGAGCTTGGAGGGGATATTTTGAAAAGTCTTTTCACAAATTGGGTCAACCAATGCCTATGCCTTGCTCACCAACTCGCTTTTCCTAATTAACCCTTTCTCATTTTCACCCGATGATCCTGAACCCTTACAAGCAAGGGTTGATTAGGCCTTGACTAGTTGGTACTTCCTAGTGTAGAGATTATTGTTGAAACCACTACAACACTTACAACATCATCCCTTGTATTTTACAAATTGAATCCTTCATATTCAAAACCACGTATTCATACTACTATGAGGGTAGTTACTATAATGTTCGCCATTTTAAGTTCTAGCCTTGGCTCCCGCTGCCTTAAGATATAAAGGCCCACTTGGCTCTATAACAATTTATAAACTAGTTCTCTTTTTTGGTGACATGAGATAGGAGCAGTTTTACTTGTTATACCATATAGTGCGAATTTATGAAAATTTTGATAGACATTCTATGAAATGTAATTTTGTTATTTCAAATAATCAAATTACAATATTTTTTTGCCAAAAAAAAACTTAAAAACTTTTCACCATGGAAGGTTTCGATGGATATGTACTCTTGAAAGTGAAATTAAGGTTAGTTGTTCAAATTTGATCACTCACGCAATCAAAACATAACATTACACATGATATTATTTCATGATGGTGTACCACATCAAACTTGCTAAATATTTTGATTATGCATATAATTTGATACATTATTATAATTAACATAACCATTCACGATAATTTTGTTAGTCCTTGCATGTGATAGAGGACTATAGTAGTAATTGCTATGGAATCAAAGTATATTGACTTTTCATCATTTCTTTTAAGTAGGATAAATTTTTGTTGCTCCACTTACAAGCAACGACCACCTATTTCTAGCAAAAGTTGTTGGATCATTAAGAAGTCCTCCCTCCGGTTTACTATGTTGACCACAAAGCATAAAACTTTGGTGCCAAAATCCAACTATGGTCTAATATAGGTGTTCTTGGTCATCACCCCTCATTATTCCTAACGTGGGAAGCCTAAACAATCCATCTGTATTATAGTTTCATCCCTTCACAAATTAACAATTTACCATTGTCAAATTCTTTACTATTCAAAAGCAATTTTAATTTTTCATATATATATATATATATATATATATTAAACAATATTTCAAAATTTAATTTTAATAAATTAAAAAAATCAAATACATTGTAAATAAAATAATATGAAATTATTTTTTATTATTTCTTCATAAACATTATACATGAAAAATAAAATTAAAAACAAAATATTATTTATACAAATTATCAAGAAATTAATTTTTATTATCTCTTCATCAACATTATATATGAAAAATAAAATTAAAAACAAAATATTATTTATACATAAATTTGTAGTTCCATACCCATTCATTTATTATGAACGTTAATGTTACGCAACAACATTTATAACCAAAGAATATGTCACGCAACAACATTTTTATAATGTGACTCATATTAACTTCGAATTTTGTATCCATTTCAACTAATAATAGTATATTTGCTTCAACAATATTAAAATACAATCAATCAATTTAACAAAGTTATTACACAATCAATCCATTTAATTATGTTATTAGACTAAACCATAATGACGTTCATTATGGTTAGATTTACTAAACTATGTTGCCTTGAGAGTGGCACCTCAAAAAAATATCCAAGGAAAAACAATCAATGAATTTAATTACGATTTTTTTTTAATGATAATAAGGTAAAGTTTTATATAACCATATTTACTTTTCCTGTTTCATTGTTATCATTTGAAAAAAAATATTAATGGATGTATATTGGTTTCACTCTATTATTTATATATTAAATAATCATTTTTTGCATTTTTATGTTTTAGGTATTTTTAAGGGAAAGCTTTTGTCCAAAAACTTAGTTATCCTAAACCATTAGGTTAGAGAAATCGTTTCTTATGCCCCTGTTATTCAAATTTACCATGTCTTTCTTGACACTTGTTGTTATCTACATGTACCTCTCCATGCATCGAGGCTTCACCAACTAAGCTATTGTACCACCTTTGCACCTTTTTCCTTGTCTTAACATGTCCTCCTCCACTGCTCTGGTTTGCAATGAATGACACTCATATATCACTTTTAGTCATTTGCTACATGTCGTCTCTTATTGGATTGTCTCAACAAAGGAAGAAGCTCAAAGTTTTGAATAAACATTATAATAGTGAGTGTAGGATTTGCAAGAGCCATATGGATTCTAGGGAAACTTCTCCTCCCAGTGTCAAATGGGAGGAGGCTGAAATCATTTATGTGGGCTTTAATTGTCTAGTTGTCTTGCAGAAACCTCTTAGGGATGAAGTTTTGGGGGTTTTATACAACTTGGGATTGTTGGTGAGCTACCAAATATTACCAAGGACTTTGGTCCCCACAAGGATGTCATACCCACTGAGCTTAATCTTGGAATGTTCAAGCGAGGGACAAAGGGAAGAATGATGTGTAAGCACATGGATTCTTTCACCATGGCTTGTAGGTAAGACAATTCCACCATGTTTGGCTCTATCATTAGGAAGCCCAACCCCACAATGACATCCACTTAAGGGAGATTAGTCTGGAGAACTTTGTTTGCTTGATAAATAGCTTCTGAATGTTTTAAAGCTTACAATGAATGACTATACAAAAAGCCTTCTTAGGTAGAGTCCTTCATGAACTATTAACCATGAAAAAACATTATACCTTTGATCTATCATAGTTTGGAGCATGGCAGCTTTGAGGCCATAAATGGGAGCTTGTCATAGAACATAGGATTGACTTCCAACATTTTCTTGAGCTCTAAAAGAAAAATGTCTCTTGTTAATTTTGCATCCCCATATGTTGATTTTGCATCGCATCCCCATATGTTGATTTTGCAGCCCCATATTTAGACAGTTACACATTTTCCCTACACGTGTCATACCCAAAACATAAATAAACACATTATAAGTTCACTCGAACGACAAAAAAAGAAAAATTAAAGAAGTTGTATAGGGAAGAAGTTGAGTAACACTTCATTGAAAGAAGAAAAAGATTTTAGATCCTTCATCAATATATCCACACCTTTCTCTCGATTTTGCTTACAAATACCAAAATGATAATATTTGTTCTTTATCGTACCATTGATAAAACAATTTCAATCATCAATTTCTTCTGATGAGATAATACATTATTGAAAAAGGAAAGAGACCATTACTTGTCTAGAGCTTCCAAATATTTTTGTTTTATGATCTTGAAGAAAAGTTTCATGGAATAATAGTTATCGTCCACCTTTGTGAAAGCGGACATGTATCTCTCCACCTCTTCCCATTCTCTCACTTGCACTCGATCTTCAGAGTATTTCATGTTGAAGAAACGCATTGGTTCATGCTCCAATCTACTATGATTATAATTTTATACCATGGCATGCACACCTTGGACAACACTTTCACAATCCCTTGAGTGAATGCCCTCGGCCACATCTTGATATCTTCCATTGCTCGCCAGTGGATTTTAACTTCATTTTATACTTGGGATGGTCAGTAGCATACCGTAAACCTGCAACAATATATCCTCCTGAACCTTACATTACGCTACTTCATTTTCTTTCAAGCCATGCATGCCTTTAAATTGATAGATGGGGCATCCTAAATGTTGATTTATCTTGCATACTCAAACATTGGACATTGTTTTTTATGGGGCATCCTAAATGTTGATTTATCTTGCATACTCAAACATTGCACATTGTTTTTTATATTTTGAGACAACACATTTATGTTTTATATTTTGACTTGCATGCATTAGTGTTGTCTAGGTGGCAACTTTTACTTGTTTTTTAAAACTAAAAATTATATAAGTATTTCACATTATATATAAAAAGAGATAAATATATATGTTCCTGGTAGAGGCTTGTTGATCCTGATTTTATGAGCAGAACGAAATGAATACAGATTATTAACAGGGGTTTAACACAAAATAACAGAGATACAGTAAAACTGGTTTTCTATTCAATAACGAAATAAGTTGAAACTGTAAAATGCAGCGGAAACAAGCTTGTTGGAATGGTGGCGGCTTATCTCTGAGAAGAGATGAGATGTGACGGTTGCGCACATTCACAAGAATAAGATTACAATGAGGCTCTGAAGGCCTCTTTACAATAAACAAGAATGCCCAAAACCCTAGACATCCAAAAACCTAACTCTAGGAGATGAAGCGCCAAAAGTCATATGGGCCCCGTTTGGGTAAGTTAGTACATCAACTTCCCAGGGTCGTAACTTTTGCATACGATCTTCGTTTTAGGTGTGTGATAGCCCGTTGGAAAGGTATCGTCGAGGAGATTCATTTTGGGGGCTCAATCATGCTTTTAGCTCTCATTGAGGAGATCGATCCTGAAAAACCTTCATTTAGGCCCTCAAAATGGCCCCGGAAGTTAAAACTACTAAAAATAGTAAATTGCCAAAATTGTCAGAAAATTGTTTTGAGCCAGTTGGAAAAGGTGGGTGGCCACCGATATCCATCTGGATCAATCCTCCCTCCTTAGGAAGCAATGGTCTCCATTGTGTTGAGGTCCCCCATCAGATGATGAAATTTCTACTAAATTTGGCCCCGGGTGAGCCACTTGTCTTGGTGCAGGAGCTGCCCTACTTTGACGACTCGATAAAGCTGAATCCTTTGTTGTCGAGTGTCCTTGATCTGTGTGTCCACAATCTGATCATTGGATTCCTGTTGGATGCAGTCAGGGTTGAGCTCTGTTGGTGTTAGTTGTTCTGCTACTTCTGAGGTGTCCAATAATGCTGGGAAATAAGGGCGAAGGAGATCCTCATTGAACACTGGGTGCATGCCAAGGAAGGGAGGAATGTTGACCTCAAAATCATTATCCCCCACGGCCTTGGTGATAGTGTACGGGGCATAACGGAGTGGGCGAAACTTCCTATGGGGTCTTATAAGGCGTTCTTTCTGCAAGTGTAACCAAACTTTGTCGCCCACCTGAAACTTATGTGGCACCTGATGTTGATCATGGCGTTGTTTGTACTTGTCATTAGACTTCTATAGGATATCCTGAACCTGTTGGTGGATGTGTTGGATCCGCTCAATGAACCGAGTGGCTTTGTTAGCTTCAGTTGGAGCAGGAGATGAGTCAGTCAAGGTGACCGCAAGGGGAAGTGCAACATCTATGGGACCCAATGGTTGGAATCCCAACCCCACCTGAAAGGGGTTGTGGTCGGTTGGGCTATGCAGGGCTCGGTTGTAGCTATGATGGACATGGGGAAGACTCTCATCCCATGTGCAAGGGTGCTTTGAATTATACATGCGAAGGATATGCACAATCATTCGATTTACAACCTCGGTTTGGCCATCTGTCTGGGGGTGGAAGGTCGTGGATTTGGTGAGCTTGGTGTCCAGCAGTGACCAGAGGCTTGACCAAAATGTGCTGAGAAATCGACTATCCCGATCTGAGACAATGGTTTGTGGGATTCCAAAATGTACCCAAACGCGTTCAAAGAAGAGCTTGGCAGTGGCCTTTGTTGTGATGCTCTTCTTGCAGGCAACCAAAATCGCCACATTAGAAAAGCGATCAATAACCACAAAAACATAGTCATTTCCCCGCTTGGTGGACGAGAGGCCTGACATGTAGTCCATTGAGATGGATTCCCATGGCCTATCAGGAGTAGGAAGAGGGGTGTACATGCCCTATTTCTTAGTGGTCGGTTTGGCAATAACGCAGGTAGTGCAGGACCTGATATACTTGCTGACCTCTTGTCGAAGTTTCAGCTAGTAGAAATGTTTCTGTAGCATCGCCACTGTCTTTTCGATGCCAAAGTGTCCTGCCACCCGAATGTCGTGGGCTTCCCAGATTAGCTTCGCTCGCTCACTTGATGGAACACAGATATGGCCCAGATGACATAACAACCCATCCTGAAGATGGAAATTATCGACAACTGTGTTTGCACCCAACATCTGGTAGGTGGTGGTGAAGTTAGGGTCTGTATCATAGAGTTGGGGCCATCCAGATGTCTCATGGCCGCAAGAGTCTAGCACCATGGTGAGTGTCGCGACTAGCGGTCTGCTGAGGCAATCAACGACGCGATTGGTGCTTCTTGTTTTATACTTGATGTTGAGGTGGAATTGTTGCAAGTATGTGGACCACTTTTGATGGTGGTCATTCTGCAATTTTCCCTCTGTCTGCATGAACTGCAGTGGCTTATGATTAGTGTGGGTGACTGTCTCCTTCCCAAGAATGTAATTTCTCCACCGGCGGCAGGCTTGTACAATGGAGTACATTTCTTTGTCGTAAGTAGGGTACTTACGGATAGTATCTGACAGTGTCTCACTATGATAGGCCATAGGGTGGCCGTGCTGAGTGAGAACGGAGCCCACAACATAGTCTGAAGCATCTCTCTCGATTTCAAATGGATGTTTCACGTATGGTAGTGAAAGTATTGGGGCTAAGCACAAGCGTTGCTTCAAATCATCAAACGCTTTTTGTTGGGACCGACCCCATGCAAATTTCTCCTTACCACCGCCTCTGTTTATTTAGCTGAGGACCCATGCAATATGGGAGAATCCCAACATGAACCTGCGGTAGAAATTGGTATGGCCAGTCACGGATGACTTGGATCTTGGCTAGATCCACATGTACGCCATGTTGATCAATGATGTAGCCCAGGTAATGGACCCTGTCCATGTCGAAGGAGCATTTTTCCAAGTTGGTGTATAGCTTGTGCTACCGCAAGGTGTGCATAACCTGTTGAATATGCTGCAAGTGTTCAACCCAAGTCTTGTTGTAAATTAGAATGTCATCCAGATACACCACTACAAAAGTATCGGTGAATGGTCGTAGGATATCGTCCATCATCCTCATGAAAGTGGTTGGAGCATTTGTCAAACCAAAAGGCATGACCAACCATTCAAAAAGGCCTTCCTTTGACTTGAAGGTAGTCTTCCATACATTTGTCTATTCTATCGGGACCTGGTGGTAGCCAGACTTTAGATCAGTCTTACTGAAGTATTTGGCCCTCGTGAGTTGATCAAAAAGGTCGTCGATTCGAGGAATCGGGTACCAGTTTCTGACTGTGATTTTATTCAGAGCCCGATAATAAATACAGAGTCGCCAGGTTCCATCTCTCTTCTGTACCAAAATGATTGGGCTCCCACAAGGTGATGAGCTGGGACGAATGTGCCCCATTGTGGAGCAGTTCTTGGATATGTCGCTTGATCTCCTCATTCTATAACAAAGAATGGTGATAGAATGGCCCATTGGGCAGCGGTGTGTCGAGGGTCAGATCGATGGGGTGCTTGACTTGGCAGTGCAGAAGTACCCCTGTAGGTGAGGAGAAGATATCCAAGTATTCTTCCACGACCTTATCTACTTGCTTCTGCTATGTGGAGAGGTCGGCTGCAAAGACCTTGGATGTGGATGTGATCTTTTGCTTATTCTGAGAGCGAATCACGAAGAATACAAACTTCCCCGTCTGAGAGATGACCTTCATGCATTGCTTAGCAGAGATCAAGGAAACAACACTAGGTGGGACTGCCTCGGGTATCCTGTACAATTTCCTGTTCAAAGTAATAATAACACTACAAGGCCTAGACTCATATACAACATGACGTTTCCATAAATAAGGTTGGCCCAAAAGAACATCACAAACTTCGAGAGGAGAAACATCACATAATACCTCGTCTTTGAAGAGCTTGATGTCGTACGACAGTCGACACTGTTAGATGACGCGAAGATCGCTTCCTTGGCGGATCCATCCAATGGTGTAGGGTTGTGGATGCGACGTTGTTGGTAGGGCGAGCATCTTGACGACCTCTGCTGAGATGAGGTTCTTCTTGCTACCTCTATCAACGATGAAGTGTAGCGGGGTGCCTTTTACCCACATATGTGAATGGAAGAGGCCCTCTCTTTCCTCTGGCTCGTCTAGTTCACCAAGATGGATCTTGGTGGTAGCAACGGTGGCACTGGGTTATGCGTCAATGATCCATCTTCCCCTTTCTGATTCTAGCTCAGAGTCAGAATCCACATCTGATTCAGAGGCTTTCACTTCGGCCACCAACAACTGCTTTGAGTGGCAGTCAATAGTGTTATGCCAAGGGATCTTATGGAAGTCGCACCACTTCCCGATATCTTTCTTTGTCTTTCCGGTGTCCTTCTTTGCTTGTGGCTTGAACTGGTTGTCTTGATAGTGTCCATATTTGCTCTGTCCTTTGTTATGTGGGTTGGGGCCGCCCTTTCCCAGATTTTGTTGTGAGGGGTTCCCAGGCCCAAATTTTTGCGTCTTTTGTTTAAGCTTCTACTCGATTTTGAAGGCATATCGGTAAGCCGCGCCCAAGGATGAGATGTCCAGAAATTCCATTTCAGTCTGGATGTATCTATGCAGAGCACTGCGATACTTGAGCACCAGATGTCTCTCTGAATCTTTAATACCCAGCTTGGTGCGCAAGGTATGGAAGATATTTGTGAAATCTGGCACTGCTTGGTCTCTTTCTTGCCGCAGTGTGGTCCATTTGGTATACAGGTCGTCATAACTTCCGACAGGGTAGTATTGTTCCTTAATAGCATCCCTGAAGGATTCCCAAGGGGTTGTGACTGAAAATAATGAGGTTTCCTCTGTTTCATTTTTCTCACAGAAAGTTTCCCACCAATCTTTGACATGGGGAACAGCTTTGAGGAGCGCAAAAGTAATCTTTTCTTTATTTGAAAATTTATGGACAAAAAAATACCCTTCTAGTAGATTCAACCACTTGTCTACAACATCTTCGTCTATCTGACCTTCAAATATAGGAATATCGAAGTTTATTTGTACCTTGAAGGGGGTGGCGCCTCCGTTCGAAGAAGATGCGTCGTCTGTTGGTAGTCGTCGAAGGATTTGCGCGAAACTATCCATCATCTTGTTCCTCTGTTGCGTGAGGGCTTCCTCAATCAACAGTTTTAAAGGATCTCTTGTCTCGTCATCTTTCTTTTCTCCTGCCATGAGAGGTCGCTTGGGCGTGCGAGAGCTTCTGTCCTCGAGAGAAACAAGCTCGAGACCCAACTCTTTGTACTCCGACCTCGTTGGGGACATGCATTAATACGACAAGGAGCAAACCGCTCTGATACCACTGATTCAGATTTTATAAGCAGAACGAAATGAATATAGATTATTAACAGGTGCTTAACACAAAATAACAGAGATACAGTAAAATTGGTTTTCTATTCAATAACGAAATAAGCTGAAACTGTAAAATGCAGCGGAAACAAGCTTGTTGGAATGGTGGCGGCTTATCTCTGAGAAGAGATGTGACGGTTGCGCGCATTCGCAAGAAGAAGATTACAATGAGGCTCTGAAGGCCTTTTTACAATAAACAAGAATGCCCAAAACCCTATACATCCAAAAACCTAACCCTAGGAGATGAAGCGCCAAAAGTCATGTGGGCCCTGTTTGGGTAAGTTAGTACATCAACTTTCCGAGGTTGTAACTTTTGCATATGATGTAATGTCCCCACTTTGGGACATCATCACAATGCAGAGATTTATGATGACCAGAGTAGCCAGATGGATGTTATAGCAAGTACAGGGGTATTTGAGAGGCATTGTGGGGTCCAGCTTGCATTGATCATCATATTCCATCATTATGATCCATTCCGCATAGGTTGGCTTTGGTTTCGTTGCATTCCGACGATTTCCATGATTTTGACTATTTTGAGCTATAAGTCAATGGAATTCATTGAAGAGGTCATTTTGGGCACATTACTTGGAGGAACCTCTCAGTGTAATAGCTCATTGGAATCGGGAGGAGCAACACTATAGGATGGGATGGCTGGAAGTGACTTTCAGTGGCCAGGGAAGCCA
>JASDQU010375182.1:18578-30261 GCA_032191745.1 Picea mariana
ATTAAACAAAAGAGGTGGTATACAATCCATCACATCTAAAAGAAATTCAAATCCAATGACATAGTAATATTGGATAACAGGGTGGATATTGACCGCCACTCGACGACCTTCTTGGAATTGACCCATTATAAAACCATGAATAAATTATAACTTAATCACTAAATTAATAAAAATCATATGACCATCTTAGAATTGACTCATTCTAAAACATAGAATAAATGTGAACTTCCTAATAAACCTTCTTACTTGCATCATCTGATACTTCTCAGTTTCAATGTCATCATATGAAATTATGCCTTTATATTTCAATGAGAAATATGAACCTTTTTACACAACATTGAATGTTGTGGCGGGTGTTATGTAAACCGTGGATTTCAAAGAAATTAAAATGAAACAACCTATATATGACCTACAGTAAAATTTAATACTACATAGAAAAATGAATGTCAACCACATGATCTTGCCTACTGAGTCTATAGGTGAGAACCAATTAAAGGATGCATCACCAGTGAAACTTGTGCAGATTGTATAATCCCCATAATTTATAAACGAGAAAATCTCTTTCAAAAACACCATACAATCCACTAGATCCCTTTTACATTGATCAAATCCTACTCACCAACTGCCTAAACGTTTTGTGGAGAAAACTTCTTCTTACTTCCCTTGCATAATCAAGGGTTTAATATAGAAATATTACCTTTCTTTTCACATAGATATGATAACAAGAATATTAATGGAATGGATTCAAGATACACAGTTTTATAACTTAATGTCAAACCCAATTGTTTTCATCCTTGAGAAGTTTATATTTTTGTTTAATGTAATTTGAATTATTTTAATGAAATTCCTAAAATACTTGGCCTAAAATTTATTACGTCGATATGATTCCCTCTATCATAATCATCCTTTTAATTACAAATTCCAATATTATGGCCAATAATTAAAGATGTTGGCATATTCTTCGTAGTACTCTCAAATAAATGAATAAAATTTGATGTTCATAACTTTCTTGCATTTATAAATGTATTTGTTAACCTATTTAATTTTTTAGATTTAATTAATCATATTAAAAAATTATTGAATGACCACTTTCTTTCCATGTTTAGATGATTAACAATTATTAATATATATAAAACGTTTTATTGTCACGTTTGGTTGATTAGCATGCATTACCTCACTCCTAATTGGGATGTACCTATCATATTGGGGAAACTATTTCATTTTATTTTTTATGGGTGTGAAGAGTGTGAGTGTTTCAATTAGTATTTGACATTTCAAGTGTTTCATATTTCACTTGAGTATAGGAGTGGTCAAGAAACTCCCACTAGTTTTCAACAATCTTACCATTCCTAGGTCTAACAGCAGCACAAAAGGATATCCCAGAATGCTAGAAGAAATAAATGCATGGATGGATGTTTCTAAAAACAATCATCTCCAATGAGAACAATGCAGCATTGGGCTCCAAGCATGTAGATTTGTGGCTAGGGAAAGAACCCTAGTAACTAGGTTTTGAATTTTTCTTAGAATTTTCTCAGGTTTTAGAATCCAACGGCTAAGATAAATATCAGAGCATAAAATCTCTGCTATCATAATCATTGTTATTAATCTTTCAGATATTTTCAATTTTATAGTACTATCATGTAACAAACTAGAGAAATCATGTTAGAAACCATGTAACTATGACGTGTGTATAGTTTCCAAGTATCACAACCCTTGAAACTAAAAGAAACCTTTGAAAGCATGTGAGAAACTAGTGTAAATATGTTGAGTGAATAATTTTCCAAGTATCACAACCCTTGAAATTGAAAGCATGGAACTTATTGATACTAATAGCCATGAATCAATAAATCCTAGAATCAGTGAGTATGATATAGGGAAGTAATATATTGTGACTAAACTACTTTCATGATTTTCCTTTCTGGGGTTCAATCTTATCTTGTGATTATTTATCATGTTTATTTCTAGTCTTTTAAAATAAATTTTATGCCTCATTTTCTAGTATGTAATTAATCAATGTGCTTCATTTATGCAAATGACAATGAATATAAACAATATGTTTTATTGATTTTCTTAAACAATATTATTTGGGTGGATGGTCCTCCCACCTACTCAAGCACAAATGGTATGTGTAAAAATGCATGGAATTGAGAGGAAATTCATGTTCTTGGTTCGATGAGTCACCAACACAACTAAACTACTAAAACCATATTTGGATAGATAATTAGGATTCTTAGTTTATGGTGTAGATGATTAGGGTTCTTAGATTACGATGTTTTAGATTTTCCCATAGAATTGATTTTTTTTTTTAAATTTCCTTTCTTCTTCCATGTGAAACTCAATCAAAGAAGAAGGTTTTTCAATGAATATAATCGCATGGAAAGATGAAGCAAGAATATACCATGTCCGTGGGAATAAGTGTAACCATTTGTATTATTATTAATTAAAAGTGAACATCCCATCACAATAGTCATTACCACAGACATGGAAATATCTCTATATTCACCTTGCGATGTATCGTGTCGTGCATTGTTTATATTGTAAATGTCTTCTAAGTGAATAAACTACTTTCATGATTTTATTTTTTGGGTTTCAAACTTATGTTGTGAATATTTATCCTGTATCCAATTTTATGCCTAGTTTTCTGGTGTGTAATTAATCAATGTACTTCATTTATGAAAATTACAGTGAATAAACAATATCATATCTTACTGAGTTTTTACAACAATTTTATTTGGGTGGATATCTCGCTCACCTACACAACCACAAGTCATATGCGTAGAAATGCATGGAATTGAGAGGCAAATGCATGTTCTCGGTTCGAAGGGTCATCGACACAACCACAAGGCTACAACTATATCACGATAGATAATTAGGGTTCTCAATCTACAATGTAGATAATTAGGGTTCTCAGTTTATGGCATTTTACATTCTTCCAAAAGATATATTAAGTCATAATATTTAATATTTATTTTGGAGTTTATATCATTAATATATTTAAGTCAATTTATGGTGTAGATTCTCCCAAAAGATATATTAAGTCATACTATTTAATATTTATTTTGGAGCTTATATCATTAATATATTTAAGTTAATTTATGGTGTTTTAGATTCAGGTGGAAGATATATTAAATCATAATATATAATATTTAGTTTAGATATTATATGGTTAATATATCATTTAATTCATTATAAAATAATTAAGTCATTTAAGTCATTTTTATTAATTTATTTAAGTATTTAATTATATTAAGTTATTTATGTTTTTTTTATATGAGAAGTTTTTAATATAATATGAGATTTTTTTTATATAGTATTTAGTTTGGAGAATATATCTTTAATATATTTAAAAATTTATTTTAAATCATTTAAGTGATTATAAAATAATTAAGTCATTAAATTCATATTATATTAAGTCATTTAAGTAGTTTATATTAAATTTATCAAAACATGTATTAAGTCATTTAAATCATTTAATTATATTAAGTCATTTAAGCCATTTAATTATATTATTTACCTTTTTAAAAGAAAAAGTGTTTAACACAAATTTATATGACTTAATATAATTAAATGATTTAATATAAATGACTTGATTTAAATGATTTAAAAAAATAATAGGAAAGTGATCACAATTAGTCATAAATAGATTTTTGTTAAATATTTTACTACTATTAATTATAATTTGTTTTAACCCCTTCCTTTGTGTTTTCTTGACATTCACAATTTGCAACACCAAAAAGAGGAATTCATAAAGGCATACTCTAATTGTATATATTTTTATTTGGAAGGGATATATTTTACATTTCAAGATGATATTCTATCAATGTCCTTAGATCAAGTATGATTCTAAGTTTCCTTCTATGTAATATATCGCATGAATTCAAGGTTCCTATCTTTTCTACAAAGGAAACACTTAGTTTTTTTTGTAGAAACTTCACCAAAAATTCATTTTCATAATTTTATGAACAAAAGCAAACCTTGTCATGTGACGAAACATCCTCGACATTTCAATCTAACGAACAAAATTAAACATTACAATGTGACGAACATAGTAATGTTGCAATGTGTCAAACATAGTAGCGTCACATAGTGAGGAAAATAGTAACATTGCAGTCTGATGAACATTGCAATCTATTGAACATAGTAATGTCACAATGTGATGAACATAAATCTACATTTCAATGTGATGAACATATCCATGTCGTCACAATGTAGATACTAATGTCACATTGTGACACATATAAATAAATTTCACAATGTGTCACACATCTCCTTATCGTCGCAATGTGATGAACATTTCCTTGTGTTGCAATGAGATGCACATATCCTGACGTCACACTCTGACAAAAAAATTCAAACATTACAATGTGTCAAACATAGTAGCATCATAATTTTCCAAACATAGTAACATCGCAATGTGGAAAATAGATATGGATGTCGCAATGCGACAAACATTGTCATGTCATCATAATATAACAAACATAAACGAATGTCACAATCAGATGAGGATATCCCTGTCATCGCAATGTGATGAGCATATCCTCACGTTGCAATGTGAAGCACATATCCTGGAAAACATTTCCGAACATCACAATGTGTAAAGCATTTCAAACAATTCCAAATGTCACAATGTGTTAAACATAGTAATGTTGCAATCTACCAAACATAGTAATGTCACAAGTGGTGAACATATATCGACGTCACAATGTGATGGAAACATTTCCCCCGCATCGAAATGTGATGAACATAAATGGACGTCACATTGTGATGAACATAACCATGTCATAGTAATGTGATGAACATATCCCTATCATCGAAATGTGATGAACATATCCTCACATCACAATGTTACAATATGTCAAACATAGTAGCGTCGCATAGAGACATTGTAGTCTGACGACCATAGTAACATTGCAATCTACAAAAAACATTAATAACGCAATGTGACAAACATGTATGGACATCCCAACATGACGAACATTACTTTGTCGTCTCAATATGATGAACATAAACAGATGTTGCAATGTGACAAACATATCCCTGTCATTGCAATGTGATAACCATATCCTCACATTGCAATGTGACACACATATCATGACATATCATTGTGAAGTACATTTCCAAACATCACGATGGGTCTAAAACAACCCATTGTCACAATGTGATGTTCACAACCAATGTGGAAATGTGAAAAACATGACCCAACATTGCAATANGAACATATCCCTATCATCGAAATGTGATGAACATATCCTCACATCACAATGTTACAATATGTCAAACATAGTAGCGTCGCATAGAGACATTGTAGTCTGACGACCATAGTAACATTGCAATCTACAAAAAAAATTAATAACGCAATGTGACAAACATGTATGGACATCCCAACATGACGAACATTACTTTGTCGTCTCAATATGATGAACATAAACAGATGTTGCAATGTGACAAACATATCCCTGTCATTGCAATGTGATAACCATATCCTCACATTGCAATGTGACACACATATCCTGACATATCATTGTGAAGGACATTTCCAAACATCACAATGGGTCGAAAACAACCCATTGTCACAATGTGATGTTCACAACCAATGTGGAAATGTGAAAAACATGACCCAACATTGCAATATTAAAAACATTCTTGAGGTTTCAATGTGACAAAAAAAAACCATTCATTGTAATTTCATGACCACAACCTTATGATGTCATGTGATGAATAAAAGTTGATGTCACAATATGACGAAAAAAACCTGATGTCGCAATATGAAAAAAAAACATGATCAACAGTGCATTGCAGTAGTGCCATGGTATACTATGGTTAAACATAATCAACATGACCCACCATAATCAGATCCACATGGTCACTAAATGTTAGTCATCGGAATGGTCGATAATGATAAATATTGGTCAATGATAGTTAACCACGATCATTATCAATTAATGGATTAATGTATTAATACTTTAATAATGTATTATTAATGTATTACTAGTTTATCCCCAGATGGGGTGAAATGTATCCCTAGGAAGGCCACATATCCCCCCCATGAAAATTGCCATAAATATGGTCTGTTTCCACCCAAATGCCTATTCTTTGATGAATGGTGGCCATAAAAGTTTGCAGAGGAAGGGAGGACAGCTCTGTTGTGCTATATTAATGGATGCATCGATGATTAATTGCAGAAGGGTGACGTTGGGTATGGGTGGTAGAAAAGAAGTCATATCCACCCCTCGGTTAACTATCCATCTTGGCCATGGAATTCACCACTTTTCCTCAATTCTCTGTCTCCTTGCTCTACTCAAGAATTTGGTTTTGGTCGAGTCGGTTCTCTCTGGTGTCATATGTATTTTTACTCACTCTTCAGGATCCACCATGTCGAGAGACAAAGGAAATCCCATGTGAGGTATTTCCTGGTACAGTCGTGTAGAAAGGTAGATGCACCTTCAAAATTTGGAGAGGGATTTTTCTTTCTCCCAGACTTGGCAAATTGTGTGGCCACATATGCCTCCAATGGCCTTCATGAAGGAGGAATTCTCGGAGGAACCAATTCAGGTTTCACTGGATTCCCTCCTCTACATGATCCTGGATTCCCATACTCTCCCTAGCACCATTGTTGTTGTTACAGGAATAGCGACGACCATGGATGGCGCCACTTGCATTGTTCAAGAGGAATTCCCCACTGTTGAGCCTCCACTGGTGAACCCAGTTGAGGATTGCGACTAGACTCCACCTAGCCTCTTCAGCCTGGAGAAACTGGAGCTTATTTTTGATATCATAGGTTATATGATGGAGAAAATCCATCGACACATCCTCATCAGTAGCTGCATCAACATGTTGTTTGATGCCTTTTTAAACGCACCAACCAAGTAGAGGTGCCCGACTTGAGTGCAACCCTACATGCTCAATCCCAGTRATGGAATCCTTCATAGTGGTTGTCCAGATGTTAGGTTCCATTKTTATCACAACCCCTCTAATGTTTAATTCCACATAGCTCTTTGAGCATCACTAGAACGATGATGGAGCTTGTTTTCTTGCCAACCTAGTCTGGTACTCAATTCAATTTTTTCCTATTTTTAATTTTTAGAGTTTGTTAGTATGTCTAGTTTACCTAGACAGTTTTGTAAGCACTACCATCCGCCACCTTCTCTAGTTTCCAACAAATTGGCAGGGCAAGTGACGGCTTCCCTTTTTGGCCAAAATCATAATAGGCAGCCACTTGTTTCAGTTTCCCCTAGCTTGGTGGAATAGGTTACACGCCAGTGACTCTTATCAATTTTGTATAGTAACAACATATTAATAAGGAATTACCTTTTTTTATTTACCAAAAAAGATGTATTACTATTTTAATAATGTATTTGTTAACATGTTGATAATTTAATATGTTACATTATACATTAATGTATTAATAATTTATTTTTTACATTATGTTAATGTAATAATGCATTTTTAATGTATTAATACTTTAATAATGTATTAGTGTATTAAGGTTCTCAATGACATTTTAGATTTACCCAGAAGATATATTAAGTCATAATATTTAATATTTAGTTTGGAGCTTTATTAAAAATATATTGGTCATTTATTTATATTATTTATTTTTGTAAAAGAAAAAGAGTTTAATGTCAATTCATGATCACAATTAGTTATAAATGGATTTTAGTTAAATATTTTACTACTATAAATCATAATTGTTTTTAACCCCTTCCTTTATGTTTTCCTGACAATCACACTTTGCAACACTGAAAAGAGGAATGCATAAATGCATATTCTACTTTCATATATGCTTATTTGGAAGGGATAGGTTTTAATGTTCAAGATCATATGCTATAAATATCTTTAGAACAAGTATGATTCTAGGTTTCCTTCTATGTCATATATCACATCACTTCAAAGTTCCTATCTTTTTCACAAAGGAAACAATTAGTTAGATTTTTCTTTAAAATTCACAAAACCTTCTTTTTCCTAATGTCTCGAAAAGAAATCAACCTTGTCATATGATGAACATGCCTGGACTTTGCAATTTGAAAAATAAAACTAGTTGTTACAATGTGATGAACATATTAATATTGCAATGTGTGGAACATAGTAATGTCACATAGTGACGAACATAGTAACATTGCAATGTGGTGAACATAGTAACATTGGAATCTACTGAACATAGTAATGCCACAATGTGACGAACATAAAATGATGTTGCAATGTGATGAACATAGACATGTCATCATAATGTGGATAGTAATATTACATTTTCAAGAACATAAACAGACGTCGCAATGTGTCATGCATCTTCATGTCATCATAATGTGAAATGATTTTCCTCACATTCCAATGCAATGAACATATCATGATGTTGCAATGTGACAAACATTTCCAAATGTCACAATGTGTCAAACATAGTAACCTTGAAATCTACCAAACATAGTAACATCACAATGTGATAAACATATATGGAGGTCACAATGTGATGCACATTTCCCTATTGTAGTAATCTGATGACCATAAATGAACATCACAATGTGACGAACATAGCCTTGTCGTCGTAAAACGATGAACATATCCTTGTGTTGAAATGTGACACACACATATTGAATAATGTTTCTAAATGTCGCAATGTGTCAAACATTTCCAAACGTTGCAATGTGACAAACATTTCCAAACATCACAATGTGTTGAACATAGTGGTTTTTCAATCTACCAAACATATTAATGTCACAACATGAAAAAAATATATGAACATCATAATGTCATGAATATTTCCCTATCTTCACAATCTCATAAACATAAATGGATGTTACGATGTGATGAACACACCCTTGTCATCGCAATGTGACAAACATATCCTCGCATTGCAATGTTGCAATATGTCGAACATAGTGACGAACATAGTGTCATTACAGTTTGATGACCATTGTAACGTTGCAATATACCAAACATAGTAACATATCAATTTGAATAACATATATGGACGTCGCAATGTGACAAAAATTTCTCCATTGTTGTAATATGATGAACATAAATGGGCGTTGCAATGAGACAAACATAGCCCTGTCATTGTAATGTGATGACCATATCCTCGCATTACAATGTGACACACATATCCTAGAGTCACATTGTGACAAACATTTCCAAACATAGCAATGGGATTAACACAATCCATTATCGCAATGTGATGTACACAACCCAATGTGGCATTGTGAAAAACATGGCCCAACATTGCAATGTGACGAACATTTCACAATGTCCCATTGTGATGAACATAACCCACCTTTGGACTGTGCCAAGCTTTTTCCAATTCCATACTGTAACAAACAAAAACACTTCTTCATAATTTGATGACCATTATCTTACGATGTCATGTGATGAACAAAATATAATGTCATAATGTGACGAACAAAACCTGATGTCGCAATGTGACGAACAAAACATGATGGACATTGCAATGCAGTAGTGACATAGTAAATTATGTTTAAACATAATCAACATGTCCAACCAAATAAAATCCACATGGTCAACAAAGGTCATCCATAGGCATGGTAAACCATGGTCAACCATAATAAACTATGGTGAAGGATCATTGTTACGAGGAAACACTCTATGGCATGGGGTAAACTATAACAAACAGAATGACTGAAGAAATAAACTCTAATATCAAGTATGCTATATAAACAAAAATGCTAACAAGACAATATAAAGAGCCTACCTCGTCTGGATGTTTGATGAATACCACCGTTTAGCACTCGACTAAAATATTTAAGCCTGTAACTTTTCCTCAAAAACCAAGATATAGAAGAATATGGTGACAATATATATTGTTAGCACATATAATAACATAATTCATCAAGATTCATAACAAATATGCCCATAGAATAACAAGTCAAATATTTGCACAATATTAATTAGATGAGAAAATATTATTTCTATTAAAATATGATCAAAAAAAGTATACAAGTGACAAAATTCCATGTTGTCATGTCTCGAAACCGAGAAACTAAGTCCCTTTCAGTTGGGCCTCCCCCACTTCAATCCTCCACCAAAGCCAAGCTGATATAAGAGATAAAATGAGGTTCTTCGTCAAAGAGGGAAGATATTGGGGGCTAAACAATGTGTTCATACTTTAAAGGACAAAGGGATGCAAACTCAATATGAAGTGAATAATTTCTCCAAAGTAACTTTTCTCTCAAAAGTTGAATTCTTCTCTTCTTCCATAGTTTGGATATGGCCCATTCATAGAATTCAAATGGAATTGAAGGGTTGATTCAGAATGTTTGTAGTATATGGAAGGGATCATAGATATTGTGATGTGACATGGAAATATGACACAATTTTTATTTTTTAGCACCAAAATGGATGTACGTGGGTTGTAGTGGTGCAACATGTGTATACACATGTTTTCTAACTTGTAGGGTGTGTATATGTGGAAAAATATAATTTTTAGCTCTGGGAACTGCAAACGAGGACTTCAAGTCTACATAGGGAAATGAAAAATGACTTATGAGCAAGTTGCATGGGGTGAGGCAAATATTTTTATAACAGATGTCCTCTAATGTGTGAGGTCAAAGGAGTATCTATGATGGAAAAAATACATTATAACTCCTAGAAGTAGAGTAATGGAGACCTAGTTGGATGATAGGTTGTACCTACTTTCATTAATGATAGGTTGTCTCGATAATGAAAGTAGGTATCAAGGAACTGAGTACATTCTCACAAGTGTGAATAAAGGTGTTGAGTTCAAACACTTGAAGAATCCATCGATCAAGAGACATTGATGTATTCCCAACTGTCGATGGTGAGAGAACTTTCCACTGATGACTGCAAGACTCTAGGTACTCATAGGACTCTAGCCATCATTTCCAGAATAGATGAGCAAAAGTCGATGGAAGGAGACCTGCTAAAAGGAGAGCATTAAGGAATCTATCATCAGTCAACATTATTTACAAAGCAATAGCTTCATGATTTGGAGGAACTCGAGCTAAGAACATGTTCATGAACCAATGACCCTGTACGTCTTTCACATGCACCATATGCAAGCAGTGCATGAAAAAGACCCTATGAATATTATCCAATAAGGAAAACTTCCAACAAAGGTGAGGAAACCACCAATAAGGCTAATGTCATCCAAGACACTGCAAAAATCCCAGTGTGTGAATAGATTTCTTGTCATCGAACATAAGGAAAACCCCCAAGTCAACAACCAGTGAGGAGATGTCGATTGTTTCATTCAAGGTTACTTGTCCATAATGAAAGTAGGACCAGGGTGCATGGTAGGAATGAAAATTCATGTAAAACAGGGACACACTGAGGTTATGAACAACATGAAAAGTCAATAATTCTGATAAATGGTTGACACATGATTATAGACATCCTTTGAACAAGAGCATGAGACATAAAGAGGAATCTGACAACATAGAATTGATAATGAAACTTTGTGATGTATGAGGAACCAATCAAACTCTCCATAGGGATTGGAAGAGTAACCAGTTAAAGGAGTAAACTCTAAGTGATGAGCTCAACTTCCTAAGGTCATGATAAACCCAAAATTTGGATGATAACTAGACTCAAAAAGAAATTCTTTGTTCAAAGGTGACATGACTGCTGCCAACATGAGATAATATTTGTTTCCTTCCCATCTTTGTTTTTCATAGAAAAATGAATGTTATGATATAGAAGATGAAACGAGTGTCAC
>JASDQU010375182.1:37935-49517 GCA_032191745.1 Picea mariana
TCTTTAGAACAAGTATGATTCTAATTTTCCTTATATGTAATATATCAGATCAGTTCAAAATTCCTATCTTTTTCACACACGAAATACTTAGTTAGATTTTTTTTTAAAACTTTTCTGAAACTTTCTTTTCGTAATGTATCAAACATAATCAAACCTTGTCCTGGGATGAACATGCCTCAACATTGAAATCTGACAAACAAAACTAGATGTTACAATGTCACAAACATAGTAATGTTGCAATGTGTCAAACATAGTAATATCACATAGTGATGCACAAAGTAATGTTTCAGTCTGATGAACATAGTAATGTTGCAATCTGTCGAACATAGTAACGCCATAATGTGATGAACATAAAATAAAGTTGCAATGTGATGAACATAGCAATGTCGTCACAATGTGGATAGTAATGTCGCATTGTGACGAACATAAACAAACATCACAATTTGTTGTACATATACTATTGTCACAATCTGAAAAACATAAATGGATGTTTCAATGTGATGAACATTTCCCTATCATCACAATCTGACGAACATAAATGGACATTGGAATGTGATGAACATTTCCCTGCCATCACAATCTGATGGACATAAACGAATATTGCAATGTGACGAACATATCCCTATTGCTGCAATGTGGTAAACATATCCTCATGTTGCAATGTGATACACATATCCTGGCAAACATTTCCAAATGTGAGAACGTGTTGAACATTTTTAAATGTTACAATGTGACAAACATTTCCAAATTTCACAATGTGTCTAACATAGTAATGTTGCAATCTACCAAACCTAGTAATGTCCTAATATGATGAACATATATGGACGTCACAATCTGACGAAAATTTCCTTATAGTCACATATTGATGAACATAAATGAACGTCACAATGTGATGAATATAGCCCTGTCATCACAATGTGATGAACATATCTTTATGTTGCAATGTTACAATATGTCAAACATAGTAATGTCACATAGTGATGAACACAGTAACGTTGTAGTTTTATGACCATAGTAACATTGCAATATACCAAACTTAGTAATGAAGCAATGTGACAAACATATATGGACATCACAATGTGATGAACATTCCTCTGTCGTCGCAATTTTATAAACATAAATTGATGTCGCAATTTTACGAACATAAATTGATGTCACAATGTGATGAACATAGACTTGTCATTATAATGTGATGACCGTGTCCTCATATTGCAATGTGACTCACATATGTTGATGTCGCATTATGATAGACATTTCCAARCGTTGCAATGGGACAAACACAACCCATTGTTGCAATGTGATATACACATCCCAATGTGGCAATATGAAAAAACATGGGCCAACATTGMAATGTGACAAAGATTTCACAATTGTCGCAATGTGACTAACATAACCCATCGTCAGACTGTGCCAATCATTTTCCAATGCCATAATGTGACAAAAAAAACACTTCATCATAATTCAATGACCACAACCTTATGATGCCATGTGATGAAGAAAATTTGATGTTACAATTTGACRAACAAAACATGATGTCACAATGTGAAGAACAAAACATTATCAGCACTGTAATGTAGTAGTGCCATAGTAAACTATGGTTAAACATAATCAACATGGCCAATCAAATCAAATCCACATGGTTCAAGAAGGTCAACCATGGGCATGGTCGACCATAATTGATGTAACTAATAAACTTGGATTCATTCAGAATATGTAAAAACTAGGAAAACACACTAGAATGGAATATAATTTTCATTAATTCCTTCTTCATCCCGACCATTATAATGGAATTTCAACTCCTTATAACTACTATTTGAGATTTTTGAAAACAACAAATTTTAGAAAAACAACTAATTTTAGAAAAATAACTAATTTTAGAAAATTCTCGCATGACTCTAAAACTGACCAATAACTAAGAGATAACTAGAGTGACATTATTTCTCAACTCTAATTTCTAATTAAGTTCATAAACTAAGAGATGGTTGATAATTAAAAGTTAAAAAAATCTTGTAAAAACATTAAAACCCCAAATTTAGGCCTTATATGAATGAATTTGGCCGCGGAAAAGTGTTTAAATGATGTCCACTATGAAGTGTCATATCGACACGATAGTGTACATTTCAAGACATAACTCCCTATAAACTTTCATCCCAAATGGATAACCTAGTCAAAAGTTATGACCCTAGGAAAATCCCTACATCATTCTCCTCTGGTTGAAAAGAATGCAACTCCTGCAAGCTATTGTCTTCAAAATGTTACCACTTGTTGAGATCTAGGTTCAGAAATCCCCCTCTGTAACCCATGTACTCTCTTCTGGTCCTATGTCTTCCCACTAGACAAGATATTGGTTTTATTGGCCTTGTCATGTATGAAGGGTCTTCTTATATAATATGCACAATATTTTCCTTTTTCTTGCTTAGAATGTCCTATTTCCAATGCACCTCTACCTCACTGTTATCACCGAGATCATCCCCATGGAATATGTACAAACAAGCAACGTTAAACATAGGGGGGATATCGATATTAGCTAGTAAATCAACCGTATAAACATTTTCATTGATTTTATTGAGAATATTGCAAGGATCAACTTTATGTACTTCAATTTATGGTAGTTTCCTCTAGGAAACTGTTGTTTTCATAAATAAACCATTACCAAAGCACCTTCATTGAATACCTGAAATCATCAGTGAGAATATTTTATAATTTTATTCTTTTCATTACTAGCCTTCTGTTGTTGGAAAAATCGTTCGATGTGGACATAGAATGATATCTTTAGAGTCGAAAACCAATGATAGAACAAAATTGGGCAAGACATATAACTTTCCCTAGGTTTATGTTATAAAAAATACTAGCTACCAAGAGCTCACACCTTTAATCGATGGTTGTCATCGCTATTTATTATTTCTAGCTCCGTCTTAATACTTGTGGGTGATAACCTATAGGAAAACACAACCAACAAGATTGAAAGAAACAAAAGTGTAATTTGAAAAAAAAACTATGCAAATGATCAAGTAGAAATGCAACAAATATAACTTAAAATGGATAGAATTTGTGGGAAAGAACATTATTGTTGTATTAATAATAATGGAAGAGATTACAACCAAATCCTTGATCTCATGAAGTCCCTCCCAATTCTTCCTTGCTCCAACACACACCCTTTGTTTTTATGAGTTCTCACATAATAGGTTTGATACCATCCCATCTAGGTCAAAAGTCACCTTCAAAAAGCATAAGCTAAATCCATGATTGACCATTATTCATGATTGATTGATTATCTTTCTTCATGAGAGATGATTCCTTTTATAGATTTGAAAAGGAGAGGATGTGAAGGTTAGGATGAGAGGTTAGGATCTCACCAAATCAGGAATATGGGTGAGATCCAAACCAATGGGAGGACAATTCATTCTCAAAGCTTCTATTCCATTAACTTCTCGAATTTCTTCTTTTTTCCTTTGTACGGACAATGTCGCACACTATGAACTACCAACATGTGACATTTTCATGGGATATTGTGGTGCAACTTGTGAAACTTTAAGGGTCTTACATGATACAATGGTGCAATATGAGACACTTTCATAAATTAGGGTTTTTAAAGGAAATTTCCATAGTTTCATCTCTCTAGGAAAGATTTTTCCTCCATCTTCTTCAATGATTAAGGAAATAGTACTTCTAATGACAAAGGGTAGGTGCACATCATAAATGGTCAGATCTATGAAGAAAATAATGTGTAACACCTGATTTTTTGTCTCACCTATTGTTTTAATTGTTGAATGTGTTCTGCAAATGTATCCCCATCATCATTGATCCTATCCCCAAGTGATCGCTACACCAAATATAGGAAATCCATAATATTTCTACTGTAAGCAACATGAAATGGAGTTTACCTGTAGATCTATTCACTGAACTATTGTAGGAAAATTATGCATGAGGTAAATCCAAATCTCACTGCTTGGGATTCTCTCCAATAATGCTCCATAACAGGTTCCCCAAAATTTGATTTACTACCTCAGTTTTCCCATCTATTTGGGGGTGATAGGAACTTGTGAATTGTAATTTAGTCCCCATTTTCTTCCATAAATTCCTCCAAAAATTACCCAAGAACTGATTATCTCTATGAGAGGTAACATTTTTTAGAAACCCATGCAATGTAATAACTTTAGAAAACAAAATTATGCCACCCTCGATGCATCACTAGTTTTCTTGCAAGCAATGAAATGGTCCATTTTAGAGAACCTATCAACAACCAAAAAAATGAAATGATTACCTAACTGTGTTTTTGGGAGCCTAAACACAAAATCCATGCTCAGATCTCTCCATGGGCCTATGGGAAATGGTAATGACATATACAAACCTATGTTATGTGAGTGTCTTTTAGTCATTTGGAAAATCCTACACTATACCACATACTTGGTTATATCCTTTTTCATCTTCGGCCAATAATACTTATCTTCAATTAAGGCTAGTGTCTTATCCTTTCCAAAATGTCATGCCAAACCACTACTGTGAAGTTATATGATAATATTTTCCCTCATTGAACCAATTGGAATGCATAGTTGTTTTCATTTGAATAGGTATACATATTGCATACAATTTTCACCTTGATTAAGATCCATGTTCCCAGCGAATGGATTCTTCAATTGTTCAACTAGATCCTGAAAATAATTATTAGACACATAGAGATCCTTTAATCCAACAAACCAAATTACTAGATTTTCCGTGGTTGTCAAAAGAATAATGCATTGTCTCAAATCATATGCAACTTGATTCTTTCATCCTGATTTGTGCTTCAGAAAAAAGGTGCAATCTTGTAGGAAAGAGACCCATTTTTCATGTCTATTGTTCAAATTATTTTTGGTGTTTATATATTTTAATACAATGTGATCAATAAATAACACAAACTCTTTCGACGCTAAATAATTCCTCCAATGTCACAATGCTTGCACAATTGCATAAAATTCTACATCATATGTGGAGTAGTTCTTTCTTACCTCATTCAAATTTTCACTAAAGAATGCAATTGGTCTACCTGCTTGTCTAAGTACAACTCCAATTCGTACATGTGAAGCATCACAGTCTACCTCAATCACTTTATCAATATCCGGTAAGGATAATATGGGTGCCTTAGTTACCTTCTTCTTTGGAAACTTAAAACTTTCCTCAAATTCATTGGTCTACATGAATGTCTTTCCTTTGGTGCAATATTTGATGGGTGCTACAATATTGCTAAAATTTCAAATAACTTTTTGGTAAAAGGTAGCCAACCCATGAAAAATCCTTACCTATGTTATGCTCCTAGGACTAGGCCACTCCAAAATTGCTTTTACCTTCTATGAATCCATCTTGATTTATTTTGTTGAGATGAGAAAACTAATAAATACAAAAATTTCTTGTAGGAACCTACTTTATTAAGGTTTGCATAAAGTTTATGTTTTCTCAGTGCATCCAATATAATTTTTAAATAATGCAAGTTATCTTCTTTGTTGTTATTGAAAACTAGGATGCCATCAAAATAAACGACAACCAACTCATCAATATAAGGTAAAATAACAATATTCATCAACTGCATGAAAGTACTAGGTGCATTGGACATCTCAAATGGCATCACCATCAATTCATATAGACCATCCCTAGTCTTGAAGGAAGTTTTCCATTCATCCCCTTTGTGAATCTGGATCTAGTCATATCCACTTTGCAAATCAATCTTACTAAAATATTTATCTCTGACTAGAAAATTCATCATGTCTTCCAACACATTATAGGAAACTAATATTTTATGGTAATCTTGTTGATTTCTCTGCTATCTGTGCACATCCTCGAAGTATTATCCTTTTTGGGAGTCAACAATGTTGTTATAGCATAGGGACTCATGCTTCGTCTTACCAAAAATTTCTTTATAAGTTCTTCCACTTGTTGCTTGAGATCTGCATGTTGTGAATGACTCATCATATAGGCTTCCTGATTAGGTAAATATGATCATGGGGTTATATCAATGCGATGTTGAATAACTCTCTTTGGTGGAAGACCATCAGGTAGTTCATTAGGGATAACATCCACATATTACTCTACTAACTTGTCCAGTTCAGTAGGAATTGGTACATCTTTTATGGCTCCTTTTTTCACTATTAATGCATAACAAAATCATGTTGCCTTCGTTTCCTTAAAAAAAATCTCTTTTTGACAACATATTCTCAGTTTTTCCCTCATCCTTAAAGGGGAAATAAGATGGCTTTCAATCCATCCTTCCAAAAGGTGTAGGTATTCTTTCCTCCATCATGCATGACWTTTCTATCATATTTCCAAGCCCTTTCCAATAACATATGACATGCATCCATCGAAATGACATCACACCATACTTCATATTTATAAGTCTTACCAATGGAAAACTTGATCAAACATGTTTTATTAATGGTGACATCATTTCCCTTTTTGAACCATGCAATTCGGTAAGTATGGGGATGTGTTTCACAGTGTAATTTCAACTTATTGACCATATCTTTTAAAACCATATTCTCACAACTACCACTATCAACAGAAAATTGACATACCCTTCCCCCCAAAGTGCAATTGGTTCAAAAAGTATTTTTCTGAAGCCAATAATCTTCATTGTCAGTACTCTACCATTTCTCTTTTTCGGGAATCACCATTGACTTCCGTATCATGATACTCTCCCCCGTGTTAGGTAGGAGTTGAGATTCATCTTCTTCTTCTTCATTCTTAGCTTGGAATAAGTTCAAACTAGGTTTTTGACCTTGCTTCAACTCTTTCATGTTATAGTTTGGGAATTCAAATTCTTGATGACCCTCTACAACACACCTGAAACACACATAAGGTCCTCCTTTTCCACCACCATAACCTATACCCATATGAAATCCTCTTCCTCATGGCTGATTTAGGTTACCTTTTCGAGTATCTTCTACATTGGATGATTTGCCTCTACCATAGTTAAAACTACCCTGTGAGGCAGATGATGTACCCCTCCTTTCTCCTCTATTCCTTTGAGAAAATTGTCATTTTTTATTTTCCTCGAACTTTAAGGGTAATTAGTATTCCCCTTCCACAATGAAAACCCTAGGCATGCTCAATTCATCTTGAATAGAAAATTTTAAGCAATTCACATACCTTGCATCCAATTTCTCATCAGTTTCCTAGTGATCCACGCGAATGGACAACTGATAAAACTTGTTTGTGACTTCCTCCAAGGTGTACAAGTTTTTCTTCAAGTTATGAAATATATGAAAAAGGGTCTAGGCATAGTCCAGAGGAAAAAACATTTCTGCAATTTTTTTTTCCATCTTGATCCGGGTCCTAATTTTATATTTTCCTTTTTTTTCTCCATCTTTCTACACATGATCCCACTAGATCATCGCGTGACCCTTCAACTTGGTGCATGAAAATTTCATCATCCTTTCCTCTCACATAAGATTCCATTCAAAAAAAAAATTCATGTCGTTCAACCAATCTATTAAATCCTCTCGTTTAATATTCCATACATATTCTGAAACTTCCATCTTGATCCTACCATTTCACCCTTCTAGAGCCTTGAGCATCCTTTGTTCAAAAGTCATGCTCTCTAATTTTTCTTCTTCATGTTCTGTATGTTGATCTGCATCTCCTTGGATTGAGCCCTCATCAAACACTTCACTTTGTATTATTTTATGACTATCTAACATGTTTGTAAGATATTCTACTTACCTTTGGAGGTTTTTCATATCTTTGTGCATCTTAGCAAGATACCCTGCTCTTCTTGTTCCTCTCCTAGACATAATATTGCTCTAATACCAGATGATGTAACCAATAAACTCGGATTCATTCAAAAGATCTAAAAACCATGAAAACACATGAGAATAGAAAATAACTTTGTTTAATTCCTTCTCCATCCTAACTATTACAATGGAAGTTCAACCCCTTATAACTACTATCTGAGATTTTTGAAAACAACTAATTTTAAAAAAACAACTATTTTCAGAAAAATAGTTAATTTTAGGGAATTCTTGCATGACTCTAAAAATGACCAATAACTAAGAGATAATTATAGTGAYGTTATTTTTCAACTTTGTTTTCTAATTAAGTTCATAAACTAAGAGATAAGTGGTAATTAAAAACTTAAAAGTTCTTATAAAAATATTAAAACCCCAATTTGAATTCTTATATGAAGGAATTTAGCCCCAGAAAAATGTTAAATCGAAGTCTAATCTAAAGGATCAGATTGGCACGATAGTGAACTCTTCGAGACACAACTCCCTATAAAATTTCAACCCAAAAGGATAACCTAGTCAAAATTTAGGACCCTCRGAAAATCCSTGCATTAATAACAAGCCYYGGTCAACCATAGTCAACCATGGTGATGGACAATCACAATCAACCACAATCAACCTCTCATTCCAAAATTTAACCATGGTCATGGTCAACCATAGTMAACCACAATCATTGTCAATGTATTTGTGAAGGTATTAATACTTTAATAATGTATTACTAATATCATTAAGGTCAATGTCTTACGACTTAATAATGTATTACATTATCATTGTATTAATACTTTATTAATGTTTTAATCTATTAATACTTTAATGTTGTATTTATTAATGCATTAAATGTATTCTTTTTTATTATTAGTCCCTGTTGTAGGCATAAAGGGACTATAGAGATCGATAATTCGTTGACCTTGTATTAGTTTGTCCTTTGATCACAAATATTTTCATAATATCTAATGTTGGAACTAGGGAACAAAAAGTATTGATTTTTATATAATAAAAAGTACCATATATGTCATGGTATGATTGGATAACAGATTGGAGGTCTTATTGCCGGCTTCCATTTCCCAATGTTTTATATTTTAACATATCCAAACTTCTTGATCATATATGGTCTTTTTGAATCATATATATTTTTTATGCATTGCTTGAAGGTGGATTAATGCTAGCATTAGTTCGAATGTTTGTCTTAGCATTTTCTTCTAGCTAAATTTATCCCAATGCTTGATATGTTAGCATATTCAAGGTTTGTCTATTTTTTATTATTATCAAGTACTTAACGTATGTAAAAAGGCTTGCCACATGCATTCTTTCTTAAATGTTTACACAACTAGAGGCCCTTGGACGGTTCTTACAACCTTAAATGTTTACGTAACAGCCTCAGAGCCTTAAATGTTTAGTTAACATCTATATCATGAACAGGCTAGACATGAAAAATAAAAATAAGTTTGAATAATTAATTGAATAAAATTTAACAAAACATTATCACGTATTAATAATGAATACCATATTTAATATTAATATTATAGAATAGATATCATTAATTTAATTTATAAATATTGGTACAATGTTATAATATTCTATAAATTACTAAATCTAATGTTGCGGTAGGTCGGACTCGTGATACATAAGCATGACTATAAATGTGAACCCTCTATATCACGGAACACACTAGACATGAAAAATGAAAAATAAATATAAATGTGAATAATTAATTGAATAAAATTTAACAAAAAATTATCACATTTGGGTGCAAAATGTATATGACAAAAATGTTAGGTGAAAAATCTATATTAGAGAATGTTGGACATGAAAAATGAAAAATAAAAATAAATTTGAATAATTAAATGAATAAAATTTAACAAAACATTACCACATATTAATAATGCATACGATATTTAATAGTGATGATGATGATTAACGTCCACTAAGACCTAATTGGTCTATCAAACCTTAAGAGGGTAAGTGATTACTTGTGATTCTTTAGAATTTTGTTTCTATGCTTGAAAAGCATTAAGAGAAGCTTTCCAAGATCACCATACTTTTGTTGAGTTAAGAGGTTAGGAAGGTTGGTAGTGTGATCAATATTTTGAAAATGAGATCTAATATGGGTATAGGCTGGACAATCTAAGAGAAAGTGTTTTTCATATTCAACCTTCTTAGTGTCACAAAGGTGACACACTCTTTCATCCCATGGCGTTTTAGGAATTGACAAATGCCTAGTTTCAATATGGAGCTCGTGTGAATTTGTTCTTATCTTAGCAATGCTTATTTTTTTCTTTACACTTGGCAAAAAAGATAGATAATTTTGATCTTCTAGATTAGGGTTGATTACATATTTATAATACCATAATTTTATTTTTTCCTCTAACTCTTTATCACACGAAATTTTTTCCTTAAACTTTTATTTGACATTTTTTTTAATAGTATATTTACTCTACAAAATGGTTTCTTCCATGATTCCCCAATAGTTTAGCCAAGACCGGGCGTCTTTATGTCATCCTCACTTGAGTTGATGGTGGTTATGACTTGATTTGGAAGCAATTTTAGGTAGCATGTTATCTTCCATGTTGTTTAACTTGTTCTTATACATTAGGTATCTAGTTATAGACATGCTCTCAATGGGGCAGAGGTGTGTTTCTATGAGGAGGATGTGATAGGGCGTATTTCTTTTAATTTTGAGATTATAGGTTATAAAATTATTTTGCATTTGCTCTATCTTTCTCCAGGATTCACGAGAGATACTACAGCCCCAAACTTCACATCCATAAAGAATAACAAGTGTAACAAGAGTCTCAAAGAGGAGTTTCTTCTTATCCCAACTCCAAAGTTCATCTGATTTACAATTGTTTTCAAGCCCATAATAAGCTTTCCATCCCCAATAATCTTTTTCTTAATGCTATAATTCCAATTAAGAGTGTGGTGAATATCAATTCCAATATATTTGTATGAAGTCACTTACTCCAAGTTGTTGTTGTCATATACCAAGGTATCATAAGGGATCTTATTGGATTTAATACTCATGACCTTAGTCTTATCAGTATTAATAGTCATACCCATATTGGAGCAAACATCCTTGAGGATTCTTAGTTGGTTTTCAAGATCATGGGGACTCCTTTCCATAAGAATGATATCATCAGCATAAAGAAGAAGATTGATGACTATACCAGTGAAAGTGGGGCAGACACAACCTGCTTTTTCCAAGCATTCTTCTAATTTATCAATGTATATGCCANTGCAGTTAATCTATTTTGACCAGCCCTCAGTGTTTTTACTTAGCAATAAATTTCTCATACATCCTTATTGTAGCAACCCTCAACTTGAGAGGCACTTTTATCTCTTCCAACCTATTCCAAAGGTTTTTCCTAGGAGCCATGTCAAAATCTTTTCTAAAGTCAACAAAACAACAAAAAAGATTGGTTTTATTCTTGCATAACTCCTCTGCAATGATCCTAAAGGTAACAAGATGGTCCACATTTGAATTATATCTCATAAACCCGACCTGGCCTTTAGCTCTTTTACGGTGACTTTCTAGCCAAATGCTAATCTTCTTTTCAAAAATAATTCCATAAAGTTTGGCTAGAATCGGGCTAATCATAATGGTCCTATAATTAAAGGGAATCTTTTTATCCCCATTTTTAAAAATAGGAATAATGAGGCTTTGCATCTAGGGTTTAGGGAAGCCCTGCTTGACTACTAAATTAAAGAGCTTGTGTATGTGAGGGATAAGGATTGGCCCTCCGATTTTAAAAAATTCATCTTGGTAGCCTTCAATGTCCTTATCTTTCCCATTTGCGAGCCGCTTAACTTGGAACTCTATGTCATCTAAAG
>JASDQU010375182.1:68154-90253 GCA_032191745.1 Picea mariana
GAACATCAGAGGCTGAGAAGAGCTTCAATATGTTGAAGCAGAAGATCACCGAGCAACCAGTGTTGGTGTTGCCAGATTTTCAGAAGACATTTAAGGTGAAATGTGATGTAAGTGGGTACGCCATAGGAGTGGTCTTGAGTCAGGAAGACAGACCAGTTGCATATTTCAGTGAGAATTTGGATGAAGCCAAGTTGAAGTACTCCACGTATGATAAAGAATTTTATGCTATCATACAAGCACTGAAGAAGTGGAGGCATTAATTGATCCCGGAAGAATTTGTATTGTATAGTGACAATCATGCATTACAGTTTGTGACTCAACATGAGAATTTGAATCAGAAACATCCTAAATGGGTAGAGTATATGCAGAATTTCACATTTGTGATTAAGCATATTTCTGGTACTGCTAACAAAGTGGTTGATGCTTTGAGAAGGAAATGTTTTCTGTTGCAGAAGTTCCGAGTCAAAACATTGGGTTTTGATAATCTCAGGGACATGTACGCAGGAGATGCAAATTTTGGAGAAGCGTATGAAGCAGTTGAGAACCCAGTTCTCAGGGATCAGAGTCCTTGGATAGATTACATGATCTAGGAAGGATTGCTATTTAGAGGCAATCAATTGTGTATTCCAAAATGCTCCATGAGGGAGAACCTGTTGAAGGAGAAGCACAGTGGAGGCTTGGCAGGGCATTTTGGCCATGAAAAAACCTTCGCGAAGTTGAATGAGTCATATTTTTGGCCAGGGATGTGTGCAGATGTCAAGAGGTTCATTGACCGATGCAGGATTTTCCAGCATTCAAAAGGGAGAAAGCAGAATGCCGGTTTTTATTAGCCATTGCCCATACCAGAGAGGCCATGGGAGGCGATCAGCATGGATTTTGTATTGGGGTTGTTGAGGACACAAAGAGGTGTTGATTCCATCTTTGTGGTCGTGGATAGGTTTTCTAAGATGGCACATTTCATTCCATGCTAGAATACCAGCGATGTGACGCACATCACAAATTTGTTTTTCAAGGAGGTTATTCGACTTCATGGATTGCCGAAAAGTATAGTTTCGGACAGGGATACTAAATTCATAGGGCATTTTTGGAGGATGCTATGGAAGAAGCTAGGAATTAATCTGGCGTTTAGTTCTACTTATCATCCTCAGACGGATGGACAAACTGAAGTGGTAAATAGAAGTCTAGGAGACTTGTTGAGGAGCTTGGTGGCGGAGCACCACAGCAGAGTTCGCGTACAACGATTCGGTGAATCAGAGTACAGGAAAAAGTCCATTTCAGGTCGTGTATGGGATGCAACTGAGAGGAGTTTCTGAATTGCGAGATTTAGAACAGACTACGACTAGCAGTGCTAGTGCAGAAAAATTCGCTGAGGCAATGCAAGAACTTCACAGTCAGGTGAAGCAGTGACTAATAGATTCAAGCCAGGAGTATAAGCGCAGAGCAGATCAGCATCGGAAACAACTTCAATTTAGAGTTGGCGATCTAGTTCTGGCACATTTGAGAAAGGAAAGGTTCCCGAGGGGAGCATACAACAAATTAAAAATGAAGAAAATCAGGCCATGCAAGGTCTTAAGAAAATTCAGAGAGAATGCTTATGAGATTGAGTTGTCGGATAGCATCGGGATATCTTCGATATTCAATATCGTAGATTTGTATCCATACAAGGCTGGAGAGGCAGAGACTAGAACTGAGGAACCAGTGATCCAGTGGATGAAGCATATGCCAGTAGTAGAGAAGCCACAGATGGAGTGCATACTGGACAAACGAGTGGGTAAGAAGACTAGGCGAAAAGAATACTTCGAGTATCTGGTCAAGTGGAAGAATCACCCAATGGAAGATGCCAGCTGGGAGAGCGAAGCAGTGATACAAAAGCATGGACAAACCGTACAAGAGCTCATGTACAGGAGCCCATGAAATTTTCAAGCCGAGGAGTATGATGCAGGAGCATCGACAACTCATCGAGCGAGCCAACGTGAAAGCGGGAGACAGCTGGATAGCGCCAGCACAAATTTTGAAAACACTTGAAAGTTGTTGCGCAAACGTTAATGCGTGGAATTAATGAAGTGCACTTTGTATATTGTAATGGACCTTGAGCGGATAGCTCTCGTCCTTAGGTAGATGAGGCATTTAATAGACTTAATGTAATGTAGATAGAATACTTAATTCTAGATTTGATAGCTTTAGAGCGCAAGAGGGAAATGGGATATAGACACCCTCCTTTGTACATTGTAACATAATTCATGAACCAGAGAAGAGAAAAGAGCATGCAGAGAATTGTATGAAGAACACCCATGTACAGACATTTGAATTAATAGAAGAAATCTTTGATTCAAATTCATGGTTATGTGTTATTTCTCTGTGTATTGGTTATATGCTCATGAATGTTAGCATCCTTTCATACATTTTCTTTTATATGCTATGTATGGGATTTCATGTGTGAATTGAAGTCTGTGAGAGTAGGGAATTAGTTTCAATTGTTTCTCTATATTGAACCAGAGAATTCCTGCAAGGAGTGTAGTTGAATTGTCTGCAAGGAGTGCGTTGACAGAAGGGTTCAATTGGAGTTAGATTTTTTTCTCATTCATCTCAGAAGTGCATATTTGGCACCAGATCCGTGAAAGGCATGCGCAGGCTAGATGAAGTCTCAGAGTTGCGATTCTGAGCAAAGGGAGTTAAAGACTACTGCTGCAGGAGTGCGCAGGGTCGAAAACTTCAACACTTAGGTGTTGTTGAAGGTTTGCCGCAAGGAGTGCGCATAAGAGTTTTTTTCTTGAGAGATTTGAAGTCGTGAAAAACTCAAGAAGGATAGGCCTTTGAGTTCATTGAAGGACCAGGACAGAAGTTGTGCGTGAACAGGTTTAGGGAAGAAACGTAGGTTGGCGAACAAGTCTCGTGGAGAGACACTTCTTGTTCGTGGATTGCGCACCAAAGGAGTGGACGGACGAAATTCCCCAAAGAGATCCCGCGAAGTTCCGTGGCCGTCAGATCTCACGGGAGCGCAAGGAGGTTACGACAAGAACGTCCGAGAATTTGAGGCTTAGGAGGAAGTAGGGCCGTCGATCCAAGACAGGAGGGACCATCGGATCCACACACATGACATCGCATATCAGCATATCGCAAGTTGAAGCACCAAGTTGTTGAAATGGAAGTTGCGATATCGCGATCCGTGATGTCTCGATAGGATTAGAACCATTGATCATGTGGGACGCATGTCAAGAGATCCCAAGGAGTCGGGGTTCAGAGAATCGGGGCCTTCGATGACAGAGAACACTTGCATGTTGGAATCGCAATCCGCGATATCCTGACGGTGACGTGGCAGTGTAGGACCACGAGAGCGAGTGGAGTACAGGTGGCATTGTATCAGTGATTGGGGAAAGGCAAGTCCCGAGTCCATCGACATCCGGATTCGCGATCCCGCAAAGTCCGATAGAAGTGAAGGGGAGTCGAAGAGACAGCTCACTCGTGTGTCGAAGTTTCGGCATGTCACGATTCGGGAGTTGGAAACCTGAGTGTTTGGTATCATGAGTTGCAAAACTGCGATAAGGGCAGAAGTTCCGATAAGGCGAGAGGAAGTCAGCGTTGACTAAAGCTATCGGATCTCGGAGATTCGAGAGCCCAATAATCATCCGAGAACTTGCGAAGTTGCGAGTTCCGATCCTCCGAGAAATCAAGGAAGGGGGGATCACGCCATAGAAGAGAATATGTGGGTAAGAAGTATTCCCAATAGGGGATCGGAAGAACCTTTGAGTTCTTCGGGCAGAAGGGAGAAGAAGATCCTGAGGAGGAAAACGTGCTCCGAGGAGTGTGGTTGCACCAAAAACTGTAAAAGTATAGTCTATTGTGTAGTCCACAATTGCACATTTTTCGATATGTACGTGACTATCCATACTATGCTCCCACATACACATGACTATATCCACTTGAAACCATCTACACGTATGGAAAACCTGTACAAAATATACATATGACAAAATTGTTACTTGTGGGTTCACCTTACTAAAACCCACGTATGACACAACTCTTCCTTTTTCTCTCTTCTCCTTGATCTGATTTCTAGATGAAATTCCTTCTCCACCTATACAAGATATTCAATCACATTCCTTCATGATCCGATCCTCTCAAAAGTAAATCCTCTAATCTCAAGTATCAACTGTCTTCCTCCTTCTCCCTAGCCTTTCTTTTATAATAATGAGTTATAATCTATTTCTAATATCCAAAGTGATTACATTTTGATATTACTTCTAACTTCACTTGAGATTTAGAAACATGATAATTACTTTTATCACTTCCTTAAATAACTAAATTAACTAATTGCATAGTTAATTAATAAAAGTAATTTACTTTAATAATTACTTTAATTGATGTAAATTGAAGAGTTGAAGGATTTGGATGATTTACACACCTATAGAAACATACACATGTGTGGAAGTACATGTCTGATGCTACCACTAGCATCAACACTCCCTCTTAGCGGGAAAGGTATTCTACACTACTCTATGTTTGTCTCTGAAGAACACAAACTTTCCTTTCTCCAAGGGCTTGGTTAGAATACTGCAACCTGCTAATCTATGGAAATATTGATCTGGATTTATGAGAGGAACAAAATGAATAACAAACTAAATGCAATAACAAAAATATACGGATAACAACAATAGATATCCAATGAAAAATAACTTCTATGGAATAAATAAAATAGGATGAAACTGTAAAACTACAGAATTGAAAACAACTTGCTTGAATGGTGGTAGCTATCTTTGAGAAGACATGGCATTGATATGCGCATCCGTCCAAGAAAAATGACTACAATGAGGCTCCAAAGGCCTTTTTAACATTACTCATGAATTCCAAAACCTTAGACAACCAAAAACATAACCCTAGGGGATGAAACGCCAAAAGTTATGTGGGTTGTGATGGGTAAGTTGGTACCTCAACTCCCCAGGGTCATAATTTTTGCATAGGACCTCCATTTTAGGTGTGTGATAGCTCATTGGAAAGGCATTTTCAATAAATACACATTATGTTGTCAAACTATGAATTTGTCTATATTTTGATTGTGGCAAGAAAAAAATACATTGTTTAAGACCCCAAAATGGCCCTGGAAGTACATAAAGATGTACGGACATGAAAAATTCCAAACTAATCTAGTTGGATAGGTGGGAGGCCATAAATATCCACTTGGAAGTTGTTTAGGGATTCATACAACCTTGAAAGTGTAGAACCCACAATTACAAAGAATTACAGAAGAACATGTTGAACTAAAATTGTCAAAACGAGCCAGTTGGAATAGGTGGGTGGCCACCAATATCCACCTAGATTAGTCCTTCCCCCTTAGGAAAAAATGGTCTCCATTGCATTGAGTCCCCCATTAAGTTAGAAAATTACTACTAAATTTGGCTCTGGGTGAGCCACTTGCCTTGGTGCGGGAGCTACCCTACCTTGACAACCCGATAAAGTTGGATCCTCTGCTAGTGATTTCACTTGATCGGTGTGTCCACTATATAATTAGTGGATTCCTATTCCATGAATTTAGGGTTCATATCTATTGGTTTCAATTCTTCTGAGATATCCTAGGTGTCCAGTAATGGTGGAAAATATGGCTAGAGGAGGTCCACATTGAACATTGGTGCAAGCCAAGGAAGGGGGGAGTGTTGAGCTCAAAAGCATTTTCACCATAGCCTTGGTGATAGTGTAAGGCCCATAACAAAGTGGATAGAGCTTCCGATGGGGCCTTGTAAGGTGTTATTTCTGTAAATGTAACTAGACTTTGTCTCCCACCTAGAATTTGTGCGGTACATAGTGTTGATCATAGCGTTTCCTATACTTAGCATTGGATTTTTTCAAAATCTCATGGACATGTTGGAAGATGTGTTGAATCTGCTCAATGAATATGGTGGCTTTGTCGCCCTTAGATTGAACATGGGAATAATCTATCCCTTCTTTTGCAAGAGGTATTGCAACACCAATGGGACCCAAGGGTTGGAATCCCATCCCCAACTGAAATGGGATATGGTTAGTGGAGTTATGGAGATCCATGTTGTAGTTGTGTTGAACATAGGGAAGACTCTCATTTCATGTACGCAGATGCTTATATTTATACATGCACAATAAGTGCACAATCATTCAATTGACGACCTCTATTTGACCATCGGTTTAAGGGTGGAAGGAAGTGGATTTAGTGATCTTGGTTTCCAACTGTGACCATAGACTCGACCAAAATATGTTGAGTAACCTTCTATCTCGATCAGAGATTATGGTCTGTGGTATCACAAAATGGACCCACACTCATTCAAATAAGATCTTGGAAGTATCAAGCAGTGTGATTCTCTTCTTGCAAGCTGTGAGACTAGCTATCTTTGAAAACCAATAAACTACCACAAATACACAATCATTTCATTTTTTGGTGGATGGAATGCTAGACATATAATCCATCGAGATGGATTCCCAAGGCCTCTCAGGAGTAGTAATAGGGGTTTATAAGCCTTTATTCTTGATGGATGGCTTGGAAATGGCATAGGCAATGAAAGATATGATATACTTGTTGATGTCCTATCAAGGTTTTGGCCAATAAAAATGTTTCTATAGAATGACCACAGTTTTCTCCATCTCAAAATATCCTTCCATATGACTTTAGTGAGCCTCCCAAATAATATTTTCACACTCACTTGCAGGAACACATAGATGGCTCAGATGGCATAACAGTCTCTCCTGAATGTGAAAATCAGTGACATTCATTCTTGTACCCAAGAGCTGATAGGTGGTGGTGAAGTCTTGATCTTGTTGATAAATTTGGGGCCACTTAAATTCATCATTCCCATAGGAATGGAGCACGATGGTGAGTGCAGTCATGGGACATCGACTGAGGTAGTCAACAACATGATTTTTGCTCCCTATCTTATACTTGATGTTGATATGGAACTGTTGCAGGTAGGTGGACCACTTATGATGGTGGTCATTCTACAACTTCCCCTGTGTCTGGATGAACTATAGAGGCTTGTCATCAGTGTGGATGCCTATCTCCTTTCCCAGAATTTAATGTTTCTATTGACGACATGATTGTACAATGGAATACATTTCCTTATCATAATTGAGGTATTTTCAGACAGTAACTGAGAGTGTCTTACTATGGTATGCTATCAAATGATCATGTTGTGTGAGAAATCCACCTATAGCATAGCCGTATGCATTAGTCTCAATCTTGAATGGTTGTTGTAGATTAGGTAAGGAGAGTACTAGAGCTAAGCACAAGTGATTATTCAAATCATCAAATGCTCATTTTTTTCCCTTCCCTCTCGTGAAATTTTCCCTGCCATCACCCTTAGTCACTTGGCTGAGGGCCCATGCAATATGGGAGAATCACAAAATGAACTGTCGGTAAAAGTTGGCAAGTCCCAAGAAGCTTTGAAGCTCAGTTAGTGTGGTCGAGGATGGCCAGTCATGAATGACTTGGATCTTAGCTAGATCAACATGTACCCCATGCTCATCAACAATGTAGCCCAAGTATTGGACCCTGTTCATTCCAAAGGAGCATTTTTCCAAGTTGGCATATAGCTTGTGTTGTTGCAGAGTGCTCGAAACCTGTTGAATATGTTGCATGTGCGCCTCCCAAGTTTTGTTGAATATGAGGATTCCATCCAAATATACCACCAAAAAATAGTTGGTAAAGGGCCTCAATACATCATCCATCAACCTCATGAGATTTGTTGGTGCATTTGTTAAGCCAAAGGGCATGACCAACCATTCCAAGAGACCTTCTTTAGATTTTAAAGTTGTCTTCCATACATCAGTTGGTTTGATGGGAACCTGGTGGTAGAAAAGCTTTAGTTCAATCTTGCTGAAGAACTTTGACCCTTTGAGTTGGTCAATAAGGTCATCAATTCTTGGAATTCGGTACCTGTTCCTGACATTGATTTTGTTTAATGATTTGTAATCAATACATATCCACCAGGTCTTCTCTTTCTTTTGTACCAGTACAATCAATCTTCCACAAGGGGAGGAGTTGGGTATGATGTGCCCCTTTTGAATCATCTCTTGGACATGACACTTGATTTCATCATTTTCCATCAGTGAGATATTTTAGATTGTTCCATTAGGAAGAGGTGCATCAAGGTTTATATCAATTGGATGCCTGACTTGGAAGTGCATCAATACCCCGATGGGTGAGGAGAAGATGTTTGTACTATTCCATGATCCCATCCACTTGATTATGCTGCAAAGAGAGGCTCTATGTAGAGGCCACAGATGTGGTGGATACATTTTTCTTACTGTGAGAATGGTTCATAAAAAATATGAACTTCTCAGTATGTCAAATGACCTTACTGCATTTCTTAGAAAAGATTAAATAAGTAGAAGTAGGCGGCACTACCTCTGGTATCCTGTACAATTTTCTACCCAAAGTAATAATAAAATTGTGGGGTCTAAACTTGTACACAACATGTCGCATCCAAAAATATCATTTTCCTAAAATAACATCACAAACTTCAAGGGGAGAAATATCACATAATACCTCATCTTTGAAAGGCTTGATGTCATAGGGAAGATGACATTGTTGGTTGATGTGGAGATCTCTTCCTTGGAGAAGCTAACCGATGGTGTAGGGCTACAGGTTTGGTGCCATCAACAAGTACCACCACTTGATGACCTCTGCTGAGATCAAGTTATTTTGACTATCATTATCGACAATGAAATGAAGTTGAGCCCCATTTACCCACATTTATAACTGAAATAGGCGTTCCCCTTCCCTTGTTTCTTCTAGCTCATTTGGCTGTACTTTGGTGGTAGAGACAATGGAATTGGGTTCAACATCAATAATCCACTTCCCTCCTTATGGATTTTATTTAGAGTCAGAATATTCCTCGGACTCGAAATATTTTAGTTCGGGCACCAGTGACTGCTTGGAATGACATTCTTTGGTGTTGTGCCAAGGTATTTTATGGTATTCACAGCATTTTCCTGTGTCCTTCTTTAACTTTTCATTACCCTTATTATGTTATGGCTTGGACTGGTTGTCTTGAGAGTGGCCATATTTTATCTATCCCTTGTTTTGTGGGTTGGGGCCACCTTTTCCCTACTTCGTCTACGAGGAGTTTGTAGATCCAAACTCTCTCCTCTTTTCCTTAAATTTTTGCTTTATCTTGACATCATAACTATAATTCGTTCCCAATTATGCAATGTACAGAAACTCCATGTTTGTTTGAATGTATCTATGAATACAACCAAGGTATTTTAACACCATATGTTGCTCAGAGTCTTTGATACCCAATTTGGTGCATATGGTATGGAAACAATTGGTGAAATCTGGTACCGTTTGGTCCCTTTCTTCACGTAGGGCAGTCCATCTTGTGTACAGGTCCTCATAGGTTCCAACAGGGTAGTACTATTATTTAATGGCATACCTAAAGGAATACCATGTGGGGGTGACTGCAAATATTGAAGATTCCTCTATGGCCCTTTTCTAAAAGTAAGTATCCCGTCAGTCCTTAACATGGGGGATGACCTTGAGGAGTGCAAAAGTAATTTTTCTCTATCAAAAAAATTGTGGACCGAAAAATACCCTTTGAGCAGATTCAACTATTTATCTACAACATATGCATCTATCATTCCTTCAAATAATGGAATATCAAAATTTACCTATACCTTGAAGGGGGTTGCATGGCCACTTGATGAAGATGTGTCTCCTGTGGGAAACCACTGAAGGATCTGTGCAAAGTTGTCCATCATTTCATTCCTTTGTCGCACAAGGGATTCCTCAAGAAAATTTTTTAAAGGATCTCATGCTCCATCATATTTATTTTTGTCCCCCATGGGTTGTTGTCAGTCTTGGTGCGACCTCTCTTGCAAAGTATCGACTGGTTCAAGTCCCAACTTCTTGTACCCATATATTCTGAGGAGCATGCACGAAGAAAAATAAATCAAGAGAAGACCTCTCTCATACCACTGACCCAGATTTATGAGCGAAAAAAAATGAATAATAGAATGAATACAATAACATAGAGATATGGTGAATAACAACATATATTCAGTGAACAATAACTTCTATTAAATAAATAAAATAGGTCGAAACTATAAAACTACCGAACTAAAAACAACTTTCTCGAATGGTGCTAGCTATTTTTGAGAAGAGATGTGGTTTCTATGTGCATTCATATGGAAAAAATGATTATAATGAGGCTCCAAAGGCCTTTCTAACAATATTCATGAATTCCAAAACCTTACACATACAAAAACCTAACCCTAGGAGATGAAACACCAAAAGTTATGTGGGACCCGATGGGTTATTTGGTATCTCAAATTCCCGAGGTCGTAATGTTTGCATACAACCTTTGTTTTAGGCGTGTGATAGAATGTTGGAAAGTTCTTTTCAATAAATACACATTGTGTCATAAAACTCTGACTTCATCAATAGTTTTATTGTGGCAAGCCAAAAAATCATTGTTTAGGGCCCTAAAATGGCCTTGGAAGTACATAAAGATGTAGTGACATGAAAACTTCCAAAATAATCCAGTTGGATTAGGTCGGAAACCACCAATATCCACCTGGAAGTTGTGTGTGGATTCAGACAACCCCTAAAGTGTAGAATCCACAATTACAAAGAATTACAGAAGAACATACTAAACTAAAACTGTCGAAAGGAGCTAGTTGGAATAGGTGGGTGGCCACCAATATCCATCTGGATCAAATATATTAAATCCTTACTGCAACATTTTGGATCCTATCCCGAATGAAGTGGTATATTTTCTCTATATTCTTGGACCTTTTATGGAATATTTTATTCTCTGAGAGTTTGAAAAAACTATGATTATCACAGTATATCACTGTAGGCTCCAACTCCTGATCAAATAAGCCTATAAGCAATTTGCGAAGCCAAATAGCTTCACAACTAGTGATACTTTTTTCCATATACTCTTAATTTGATTAAATAATTGCCACATAAGTCTCTTGATCCAGGTGTATATTGGTGTCCACCCACCTTTTCCAGTTGGCTCAAACCAGGTTTTTGGCAGTTTTGGTAATTTACTATTTTTAGCAGTTTTTAACTTCTGGGGCAATTTTGAGGTCATAAATGAAGTTTTTTGGGGGATATAGGTTCTAAATGTTGGTAAAATTCTCTAATTGAGACTCCTAAATGAATCTCCTCAATGATGCCTTTCCAAGGAGCAATCGTGCACCTAAAATAGAGATCGTATGCAAAATTTATGACCCCGGGAAGTTGATGTACTAACTTACCCAAACCAGGCCCACATAACTTTTGGCGCTTCATATCCTAGTGTTAGGTTTTTGGATGTCTAGGGATTTTTACATTCCTGATTATTTTAAAAATGCCGTCAAAGACTCATTCTAATCATCTTCTAGCGAATGCGAGTAGCCATCACATCTCTTCTCAAAGATAAGTTTCCACCATTCTAGTGAGTCATTCACTCTGTATTTTTATAGTCTTTGTACATTTATTTCATTAATAGAAATAGTGTATTATTGTATCTCTGTGTTTATGGTTGCATCTCTGATAGATTTATGTTATAATATTGGATATTTGTGATATGTATGTGCATTTCTTTATTGTATCTTCGCTTTCATTTTCATTTCGAAAATAATCTGGATCAGTGGTATCAGAGGAGGCTACTCTTGATCATTTTTTTCAGTGCATGTCCCCGATGAGGTACAAGTATGGAAAGTTTTGTCTCGATATTATCTCCCTTAAAGAAAATCTCTCTCCCATGCCCAATAAACCCTCCATGGCGAAAGAAAAGAAAAACGATGGAGCAGACGATCCTATAAATTTGTTGCTTGAGCAATCTCTCAAGCGACAGAGGGACAAAATGATGGAGAATTTTTCCCAAATCCTTCAATGCCTACTGATAGAAACATGTGCATATTCATCAAACATCCATTTTCGAAGCACCTCTCCTTTCAAGGTACATGTTAATTTTTATATTCTCGTATTTGAAGGTCGGATAGATGTGGATGCCCTAGGAAAATGGTTAAATATGTTAGAAGGTTATTTCTTTGTTCATAATTTTTCCGAAAAGGAAAATATCACCTTCGTACTCCTTAAATCTCTCCCCCATGTCAAACATTGGTGGGAAACTTACTGGGAGAAAATTTCCATAGAGGAGCCTGAAATATATGGGGTCGAGCCCACTTGGGATTTTTTTGTGGATGCAGTAAAGGAACAATATAACCCCGTTGGAAACTATGAGGACCAGTACATGAGATGGACCACACAGTGGAAAGAGAGGGTCCAAGAAGTTCCATATTTCACCAATACCTTCCATAAATTGCGCACCAAGCTGGGTATCAAAGACTCCTAACGAATTTGGTTCTGAAATACCATGGAGCTCTACACATATACATCCAAACTGAATTGGATTTTCTTGATATATCATCATTCAGTTCTGATTATCGATATGTTGTTAATATCAAGAAAAACTTGAAGCACCAGAACAAATGAGAGTTTTGGTATGCAAATATACAACAACCAAAGTATTGTAAGATGGCCCTAAAAAATAGTAAACAAAAACTAGTCCAAGACACAGGAAAAGAAGGGTCATAGAAAGACAAAGAAGGACACCAGAAAATGGTACGATTTCCACAAAATCCCTTGGAACAACACCGAGGAATGTTGCTCAAAATAGTCATTGGTGGCTGAGATCAAAGACAAGGAGTTGAACCCTGATTCAGAATTTGATTCTAAAAATACTGGTAAAAGAGAGATCATTAACGTATACCCCACTGTTATTGTCGCGATCACAACAATTCAACTAGAAGAACCAACATATCTTGAAGAGGGGGAGCACTTTTTTCATTCATAGATGTGCGTGAAGGGGACCCCACTACATTTGATTGTTGATAGAGGAAGCCAGAAAAACATCATCTGAGTAGAGGTCATCAAACAATTTGTATTTTCAGCAACACCACACCCGCAACCATACAACATTGGATGGCTTCGCCAGGGACGATATCTCTATGTCAGCCAACAATTTCGATTATTAGATGGCATCCATCCCTTCAAGGATGAGGTATTATGTGATGTTTCCCCAATGGATGTCTGTGATGTTCTCTTGGGTCAACCATATATGTGGAAGCTCCATGTTGTTTATGAGTCTCGACCGTGTAGTGTCATTGTTTCTCTGGGGGTTCATCACTACAAAATACCAGAGGTAGTTCCAACTACTATTCCACATAAACAATTCCACAAGGTAGTATCTCATACTACAAAATGCATATCCTTCACAATCTGTTCAAAAGGTGAACAAAAGGATACTCCAAACACTACTGTCTTGGTCCAAGCACCTTTTATCCAACAAAAGCAGGTCGACAAGATTGCAACAAAGAGTAAATATTCCTTCTTCACAAAGGAATCTCATGTATCCAGATTGGTTAAAAATTTTCAACCCTTCCAGCCACATGTTCGTGACAATCTTTAACAAGTTAAGCAATGCAACTTCTCCAACAAGGAAAGCATCTCATCAAGGCGCAGATTCAAAAAAATACTTTCCCTCTCCCCCAGCCACTCAACGAAATGGATACCATTGCTTCCTAAGGAGGGACAATTTATCCAGGCGGATATCAATGGCCACCCACCTTTTTCAATTGTCTCAAAACAGTTTTCTGGTAGTTTTGGTAATTTAGTATTTTTAGCATTTTTTAAGTTTCAGTGCCATTTTGAGGGCCTAAATGAAGGTTTTTTGGGATATAGGTTCTCAATAATATCCATAGGTTCTGTTTTATCCCACTAAATTAATCTCCTTGACGTTACCTTTCCAATGATCTATCGTGCGCCTAAAATAGAGATCGTATGAAAACGTTTCGACCACGGGAAGTTGATGTACTAACTTACCCAAATAGGGCCCACATGAATTTTGGCGCTTCATATCCTAGGGTTAGGTTTTTGGATGTCTATGGTTTTTGACATTCCTGATTATTTTAAAAAATCCTTCAGAGCCTAATTGTAATCATATTCTGGCAAATGTGATTAGTTGTCACATCTCTTCTTAGAGATAAGATGCCACCATTCTAGAGAGTCTTTGACTCTATGTTTTTACAGTCTTTGTACACTTATTTCATTAATAGAAATCATGTATTATTGTATCTCTCTATTTATGGTTTCATCTATGACACATTTATGTTATATTATTGGATATCCGCGATATCTCCGTGCATTTATTTATTATATCTCCGCTCTCATTTAGTGCCGAAAATAATCTGGATCATCTCCTTACTGTTAAATCGAGTAATCATTGATAATCCAAAGCTAAAGAAACACCATGAGGTTCTCTTTTTGTCTATTTCACTCCCTACCCAATTTGATTTTTCATATCCCTACAACTCCACTCCATCTCCTCAAAGATATCTTCATCCATACTCCATTGTATGTCTCAATGTACCATACTTGGCTCCACCATGAACTAACTCAAGGTGTTCATAGAAAAGAAAATATATGGCCTAGTTTTGAACAAATACATCAAGGACCCTATCAACTACCTCTATATCTTGGGATCCACCAACTCTGAATATGAAGTGATTTCCTTCTTCAAATTGGTAATCATAGGTGTATCCATCAGTTTAGATTCCTCCATATTGAATCTCTTCAAGATCTCTACTGCATACTCCCCTTGTCCAAGGAAAATCTCTCCTGATCACTCCCATACCTATAACCTTAAGAAATAATGCATCAAGCTAATGTCCTTCATCTTGAACTCACTAGATAAATCCACTTTGCACCTTGCAATAACCTCTTCTTCACCTATGAGAAACAAATCATCAACGTACATAACTAATATGAGAGGGTCCTCACCAACAAGTATGAATTACAATTTAGGATCCACCTCACACATGGTAAATCCCATACTTTGCAAGTATTTATCAGTTATGGAATACCATGCCCTGGGTACCTATTTGATCATGTACAAGTATTTCTTAAGACTAAACACATGAGACTCTTTCCCATGTGCCTAAAATCCCTGAGGTTTCTCTATGTATACTTATGCATCAATGATCCCATTGAGGAAATATATTTTCACATCCATATGATGTATCCTCCACCTCATAACTGAAGTAATATAAATAACATCTCAAATACAAGCATACCTAGTGACTGGAGAAAATGTCTTCTTGTATTCTAATCCCTCTTTCTTGGAGAACCATCTCACCACAAACCTTGATCTAAACTTATCGATGCTACCATCTGCAACATTCTTGATCTTTTAGAGCCACTTGGACCTCACATCTGACTTCCTCTCTAGTATCAACACTATGTACCAAACATCATTCCTCATAATAGATGTGTACTCCTACCATGGAATCCCACCATACCTACCGATATGTTGCTTCCACAAAAATTGAAGGCTTGGCATCAATGATGCTACTCATAAGAGCCATATAGTTTGGAAACGTATTCATAGGCATGCTCTATCTGATCACACTCTTAGGAGCCTCACCATCATCCTGAAATGTATGTAATAGCCACTAGGGTCTCATAACAGGAATGGAAAAGGATAACTCTCCCTCCCCACCTAATGTGTAAACTATTGATTTTTGTTCATCCTTTGGAGCTTGTTGCTCCTTGTCCTTTGTCACTGTTGATGAATCTTGAGTACTCCTAGATTCTAAGTTATCCTTGAAATTAACATTTATTCTTGCAATTGTCTTCCATTGTGTTGGAATGAAGATCTTGTAATCATTTGAGGTCTCATTGTACCTCACAAATATACCCGTCATTCCTTAAGGCTCCATCTTTGCCCTCTTCTCTACAAGAATATGGATGTAAACTAGATAACCAAATATCCTCAAATGACCTATCTCTAGCTTCATTACTGATAATGAATCCTATGGATTCTTGTCCCCTAATATCTTGTAAGGATGCATGTTCTGCACATACACTTCCATCTTACATGACTTTACCACTGAAACATAAGCAACTCCTAGTCATGTATCATATCTCTAAAAGAACCGATAATGAACATATTCTTTCTCTGTGCAACCCCATTTTGTTGAGGGTTGTATGAGACTACCAGTTCCCTCTTGATCGCTTCCTCCTTGCATAAATCCTTGAAGTCCTTGGAGGAGTACTCTCCCCCATTATCCAACCTCAAAATATTGATCTTCTTACTTGTTTGATTCTCTACCTTAGCCATGAACTCTCTGAATCGACTAAAGACCTCATCCTTGGCCTTCATAAAGAAGATACAAGTTTTCCTAGAAAAAGCATCAATAAAAATAACACAGTATGATGATTACTGTAATGTTGATACTAGCATTGACCCACTTACATATAATGAATAAGATCCAATATCCCCTTGTACCTACTCTCATTGCTAGGAAAAGAAACATTCGAATTCTTTTCAAGTGCACACCCTCTAGATACTCCCTATTTCTCAATACTAAACTCTAGAAGGCCTATAAAAATCCTCCTTAGAATCTACAATGACCTGTAGTGTATGTGTCCCAACCTCCTATGAAACAATGAACATAAGATATCATTTTCATGTATGAAAGCATGAACAAGCTTTCCCTTCAACCTGTACAAAGTTCCCTTTCTAACCCCAACAACTATTGTCTTGTCTAGGATATATTTATATAGACATATGAGCACCTTCTCTCTCTAAAAAGTAATGAAAAAAACCCTTTCCTCCATCGATGAGACTTAAAATAAATTCTTCTTCAAATATAGTATGTAAATAACATCGTGGAATTCCAATGAACCTCTTGAATCAAGTTGTAATGTAATTTTCCCCTCTCCCTTCACTGCATACATGGAATTATCACCAAGTTGTACATGCATAATTATGTCACTTTTCGTCAGACTACTAAGTAGCTCCCATGCTTCTTTCATATGACGATATGCACCACTTCTTAACAATCAAGAAATCCCCATAGTTGTGCTAGCAGAAAGGAAATAAATGAGTGATTGATCCTTATCAAACTTTGTTGCAATCTCATCAAGATATGTCTTTGTTAATGCTACTTTTTTCATCTTTCCATTACCCTTATTCCTCTTCTTTAGACATTGATATGCATAATTTACATTCATATGACATGATAAGTAGTTGATTTTACTCAAGTTATTCTTCCTTGGCTATGATGAACCTACATCATTGTTACCCTTCTTGCTAGAACTATTTCCTTTTCCCTTCCTTTCCTTACTGACAAGAGCCAAGTTTTGTTTGCATTATTTGTTGGCCCTCGACCAATTTTTGGAGAACCTTGGTCATGTTTGACCATTTTTGGGACTGTGACAGGCTGGTCGAAGACATAACCCCTAGGTGAAGCGGAGATTGCAAGATCTCACCCCCTTTTACTAGATTTTTGGGGATTAGGGTTTATGTAATGGGTATGGGATGTCGGCCCATGGGCTTACCCATGTTTCGGCCCCTATTGTAATGTATAAATAAGTAGCTAGGCAATGTAAGAAGGAGTCAGTTGTAAGCCAGTGAGCTAAGTGAAAATGATTGTAAGAAGCTTGTGCGTAGACTGTGTAAGAAGGCTTTGTGCTATGACATAGCTTGGGGAAGGAGGGTCTGGCAAGGTGCGTGCAGATATCCTATCCTATGCAGAGTTGGTTTTGTGGTTTTGTGCATGTAAGAAGATCGAAAGAAGATAATAAAGAAGACGAAGAGTTGTTGGACATAGCCCCGTGCTAGGGGTGAACCATGTACATCTTGTGTCATAATTGCTTTTTGATATTGATGTGGTTTATCCTTAGTGTTGAATCTTTATGTATGTTAGATGTATCCGATGGAGTATCTTAGTTCTTAGCGATATGAATGAATTCTAGATCTGATCTATTTCTATGTGTTAAATGATTAGATATTCTTAGATCTTGTTGAATACTACATTGTTCTGTAAGTAGGGTTTTACCTGTGATGTGGATAAAGGGATAACGACTAATAAGTATTAACTTCTATGTGCTCTATTAACTATTGTAATCACACATCTGCGTCCCATCTAGGTTGTATACACTTGAGTCCTACAACTTCCCGTGCCTCTACCTTGGGTGAGACATCATCTGCTTCACAGGTCTTGCCGAAAGGGCCGGTAGTTAGGGTTTTGTTGGTCCGTTGTTGAAGCGTTGAACCCTGGGTCTGCCCCTGTGTCAACAAATGGTTCCGTTGCCAGGACTTGAAATTATGATTGTTGGGAACTGAGGAAAAGAGAAAGATATGTGCCTAGATCTATTGATGTAGTGCGTATTACTCTATTTGACTTCTGAAGCTTCATGCCAAAAAGAGAAGTTTGATCTGAATAAAAGTGGTAAGATCTTAAATCTTGGTGCTTTGATAAAGGTAAGATAAGTGGAAATTTTTGTTTCGAAAGAATGGATCTAGGTATATTTGATAGATTTCATCCTAGTCTAAAAAATAGGGTGCATCTAGAAGAAATAAGATGTGATATGAATAGATCTAATAGAAATAGTGAAATATATGTTATTCCTATGCATAGAAAGAATTTTTGGACTAACAAGTGGATGCACGATCCTAGAAAGAATTTTTTGTAGGTCTATCACTGTGATCCAAGTGCACAGTACAGGAAAGGTTGGGGATCATTCAAAAGAAAGAGAGGATTGAATCTTTGTTATAGTTGTAGAAGACTGGGACATCTTGCTGAGGAATGCCCTGGTAGAGGTCCTATTTTCCCTTGTTTTAAGGCTATTGGACATGAAGTTTTAGATTTCCCTAGAATGATTGCTAAAATTGAAAAGATGAACATGAGACAAGAAAAACACGAGGAAGGTCAAGAGACTAAGAATATGCCAAAGAACCAAAAAGAATCTGAGGCTATATTATTGCAGATGAAATAAACTATGTATGATCAGAGAGACATTAGTTTATCAGAGATATTAAAAGAGAAAGAGTGTATAGAAACAAGAATAGGAGACTTCGACATAGACTATGTATTGGACACAAAAACATAGGTAAACATCATGACAGAAAGTACTTGGAAAATCTTAGGAAAGCCTGTTATGATTCCTTCATTGGGAGGAATAGGATTGTTTAAAGGAAATTTGATAACCCTATGTGGAAGACTTACTCATGTACCTATGAGTGCTCATGGAAAATCAACAGAAGAAGGATTCAAGGACATTAAGTTTGTTGAGAACAACGCCCCTTTTTCACTTTTGTTAGGAAGGAATTGGATTGAGAGAGATCAGATCCGAAGGAAAGAAGAAGAGGAAGTTATAGAACAGAAAAAGAAAGAATTAAGGGATTTCATGGCTAAGACAATAACATGCTTAATAGAAGAACAAGAGGACAAGTTGAAGCAACTGAGGGTCAGAGACTTAGATGTCAAGGTTGAAAGAATGCAAGAAGGCTTAAATAACCTATCCATGGAGGAGAGTAGAGCACCTACTCCTGAATCAGTAAAAGAAAAAGTATTACCCTTGAACCTTGTGAAAGATCGTCAACAGTGTGAAGTTTCTATATTAAGACCAGATAAAAAAAGAATGGAAAGAGGAATCTAGAGATGTGGATCACACGAAAGAAAGAAAGAAACATCTATAAGAAGAAATAAAATCTAGAAAAATTGCAGGAGATTCCATAGAGGACTTCGTAGAAGGAAGGTTTGCATAACTTGAAACCTGCTGGAATAGTAGAATAGAACCGACTGGAACTTCACCATGGTGAAGCAATATGACCGTTGGAGGTGTCCCAACCATTAGAATGATGGTCGAGAATGTATAGAAACCCAGTTATTTCCGAAACTTTCACCATTGGACCATTGGAACTGCGCCATAATGGATGAAATTGTATTGATTGAGTCATTCCTGCCCATTGGAGGATTTTGTTATGATGTTAGCTATTTAACCCATAGAATGTCTTACCAGTTAAACTTTTTCCAATTGTGATTATCTGAGCCCATAGAGAACTAATTTATTTCACGAAGTGCTTACTGAGACCTCGCAACCTGTTATGCTTACCTTGAGAGTTTGTCCACCTATCTGAAACATTTGATCACGAGCGTGCATGTCGACAAACCTTAGCACAGTAGAGAAATCCGTCAAAGAGATTTTCATTGAGATCATAGTAGAAAAGTTCATGTCAGCAGGAGCACATGCCTCATCGATGAGAGGATTGCAAGCCTCCCCATCAACTGCACATCGATCTGGCCCATCCTGAACTACAATACAGAAACGGAGAAAGCATCGCAAAGACTTGGAAAACGTGAAGGTCATCCCATAAATCATGCCCGACTATATCCCACCTTTGGTTGGCGCAGTTAGTCATGATAACGTCCTAAGGGACTTCGAATATACATTGATCTCTACATACCTCTTGAAGGGGATACACTGAGTTGGACTGCAAATAGGATAGATTATGATGCTAAAGATCAATGAATTCAACTTGGGAGACCACAAGAATTATGGAATGCTCACCCCACATAAGTATTTGACAAATACAATGGGGAAGAAGTCGAAGATAATCCCCTAGCCATGGACCATGGACATCGCGATATCAACAATCCTTAATGTGATGAAGATCGCACACTTCGACACACATTACGTGGTTAATGTGTGCATTAAACTCTTCATGTCATGCTACCATGGTGTTTACCTTTGATTGGATCGATGCATAACCGTAGATCTAGCGCTGATCCATCGGATAATCGGATTTAGCATGCAAGGACCCGACCCTCAAAATTTTTACCCAGGGCAGGATACAGATCGTGCCCTAGCACAACACATAAAAGAAACTTATGGCAATGCAGAGAAGGGGAAGCAGGGCGACAAGGTATCCTCCATACAAAATGGCATAGTGCGCCTAGCTTTCCAGTTGATCACTGGTAATCTCTTCAGAAAGAATTGACCAACATAGGTCATGGGGTTCGTCGTCTACCTCACAGGAAAATGCGTTGAAGGGATTAAAATGAACTGGGCGAGCTACATCTTCAACCAGTTGGAGAAAGATTGTCATGAAGCACAGGACCAGGGATATGAGTTTCATTTTAGCTGGTTATTGATTCTCATTGACTTCATCTCTTGGGAGATTCCGGAAGGAGTGACCTTCCTTGAAATTGAGTAGTCTGAACCACTAGCTGTGAAGTTCACTATGCTTTGGTATTCGAGCGACATAAAAAAAAATGGCAATCCAATGCGGTGTTCCACACATATTATTTACAGCTGAAGAGGGCCATTGAATCCTTCCCTCGCATGACGTCGAATACTCTGCATAGGTTTAGGCCACTTGAGAAGTTCCATGCAGATAGGCATTTTATTTACATCACTGCACGTGGGGATGAACACAAGGAAGAGCTCCAGTCCTATTACAAACTCACGGAGGGGGACATGGAAGCAATAACCAAGGAATGGCCTGTTGATTTCCTTGTACTGGTCGAACACACAGAACTCTTTGACCCCGACCTCATTAGAAGTATTTTAGTCACTAGAGAAGAGTATGATGGACCCAGTAATAGAATAAGGAATAAGTACAGGAAATTAATAATGCATCAAAGGAAACTACACCAGATTCACCAAGAGGAGAAGGAGTCGACTAGGAAGAGAACGAAGGGAAAGAAAAAAAACAGGAACATGGGGAATGGACACTGCCTAAGGATCCCATCATGGAGGTTGAGACATACAAGAAAATAAATTTTTCCCCAAAGAAACCATCAGCACAGAAGAAATAATGAGCAAATAAGCCTCAATTACAGACTGTACTCACAGTGGATGATATTGACCTTATCATCACAGTTGTATCAAACACCTTGGAGGACATTTTTCAGCGTAACTAAGCCAAACAAGAGACAATGTTTGACAAGATCGAGGTAGAGATCAAAAGGGTACAACATGCTCTTTATTTGAGTCATACAGTGTCTACTGTATCGTTGTCATCAGTGGGCATAGAAGTAGGAGATGAGCCTGCCCAGCTACGCATATTAGCAGATTTGACAGAGGCTCACCTTCATCGGGTCTAGGAGAAAAAGGAGCAAGTCAAAGAGGCATTAAAGCAAGAAAAGGAGGAAGCCTTAGAGAAACTTCAGGTTGCGCAGCAAGAGAAAGATGACCTCCAGGTGAAGCTTGTAGAGGATAAAGCGAAAATCCAGAAGGAAAAAGAACAATTGCTCATAGAGTAGATTGGAGTTAAAGAAGCAGTCACTAGAGCACTTC
>JASDQU010375183.1:4975-18231 GCA_032191745.1 Picea mariana
CACATTTTTTTTAAATGCTCATTTTTTCAACTATTTTCAATTTTTTCTACATTGTTTTCTTTTTCAATAGTGTTTTTAATTATTTTTTCATGTTTTTTTCAAAGTTAAAAAAATAAAAACAATTTTTTTTTCATTTTTAATGATACTAAAAATGTTATATATCATTCACTTTTTTAAAATTGAGATTTTTTATATAATTATGTGTCATTAATTAATTTATGGTGCCATACTTTTTAAATATAGTGTAAAATATTATTTTTAACACATTTTTTTACCTTTACTTCATTACATAGCAAATAATTGTAGCTAAATAACACTATTTTTAAACATTTAACAAAAAATTGTACATTTCAAAGTCGTATATAATTAAAAAACATATACATTTTGGAATACGTGTCAAATAAAATATTTGTATGGACATAATTGAACAAAACTAGAGAAAAAAATTAAAAATAACAATTTGTGTATATTTTTATAGATTTGAAGTAAAAAAATGACAATATTTAATGTCATTTTCCCTAGTGTCGACCAACAGAGAGGGGGGTGATTCCCAACATCGTTCCCTCCACACTTTCAACAACAAAGAAGAGAGATCGGGGGCAATGCCCAACATTTCCTCGTCCCCACTTTCGACAACATAAAACAACATTAAAAACAACATAAAACCTAAGTAAATTTTGAAAAGAAGAACACCCTTTAAAAAAACATTATTTTTATTAAAAAAATTAAAATTAAAATTAAAAAACACTAAAAAATAATCAAAATTTCAAAAAGAAATTTAAAAATAATCTAAAAATCATATAAAAATTAAAAAAAAAATAAAAAAATTAAGTAGAATCAAAATTAAAAAATAAAAATCAAAATGAAATAACTAAAATAAAATAATGAAAAATATATAAATAAATAAACAAATTTAACAATTTTTTTTTAAAAATGCAAAAAAAAAAAAAAAACTAAACTAAAAAAATTTAAAAGAATTAAAACATTAAAACAAAAACTAAAAATTGTCAAGGGGTCAAGCATCGCTCCCTCCCCACTATTGATGTCCAGATTGTCAATGTCAATAGTTTGGTCGCCAACAGTGAGGAGTCGATCTAGCCCCATAGCCCCACCTTCTATTTTGTTTTTCTTAAGTTTTGATAATGATGATTAATGTCCACTAAAACCAAATTGATTTATCATACCTTAAGAGAGTAAGTGATTACTTGAGATTCTTTAAATGTGAATTTTTCAAAAAAATAAATATATATTTTTATTTTGTTATTTGTATTTTTTTATTATTTTTTTTTATATTTTTTTTATTTTGTTTTTATTTTTTTTAATTGATTAAATTTGTTTTTCTTTTAATTTTATTTTTTGAATTTATATTATTTTTTTATTTTATTTTTATTTTTTTAATAAAATTGAAACATTGATTACATTTAATTTTTTTAGTCTTTTCTTAAATGTTTTTTATAAAAAAAATGTGGTTTTTAAAGGGTGTTTTTTTTTTTCAAATTTTTCTTAGGTTTTTAAAGTGTGTTTTTTTTTTCAAATTTTGCTTAGGTTTTGATGATGATAATTGCTTTTATAAATTTTTGCTATGCATTTTTTTGGAAAATTGTTTTTTTTATTTTTTTTATTTTTTTTAATAGAGTTTTTGTTATTTTTGAATTATGTTTATTTTAATGTGAAAATAAAAATAAAAATTTATTAATAAATAAATTCCATCAATTTTAATTATTTTTTTTATTTTTAATGGTATCAGTTTCCAAGGCCACATTTTTAATTAAGTTATGATTTTAACTTTAAAAATTTACATGGTGTTACTAGAAGTATCACTTTTTGATTCAAGGGTAAATTTTACACAATGGTATTAGTTGTTAAGGATGTGATTTCAACAAGTTTCAAATTTAACCAACCACCCAAAAAGGATGTTACTAGTAGCACCATTGTTTTTAAAGAAGATTGATTTTGATATTTTTGACATAAAAATAAAGATTTTCTGAACTAAAATTCTCGTTAAATAAATAACTATGTTAAAATTGTTTAAAAAAATAGAAGTGAAAGAAAAACAACTACATCTACTTTCTTATTTGATAGAAAATTTTTCAAAATTGATATTCATCAGTGTCATATGGCTCCTAAAAATTATTAATATAAATTAATCACTCAGAATTGAGTACCAAGATTGATACGATTTATGACAACAAAACCAAACACATTGCAAAGAGATGGATCATTAATTCTTTTATAAAAGGAGATACCAAAAGGTCATTCAACCTTGAAAATTTGGAATCAAAAGATGATGTGAATTATAAAAGGAGATACCAAAAGGTCATTCAACCTCGAAAATTTGGAATCAAAAGATGATGTTTCAAAGTGAAGAAGCACATTTTTTTAATTTTTAACGGTGGCAACACAAGATATAATCTTCCAAATAAATATTAAAAATTAAAGTACATAGTAACCTTCATGATCAAGTCATTTTATGGTAGCTCACCTTGTAGACCTTGCCACATTTTTTTCTACAATTTTAAATCTGTGTAGAAAACAAAATGAGGCAAACAAAATATGGTTTCAAACATAGTTTATTGTACAAATTTTCAAAGTCAAATACCATTGGGAGAATTTTGGTGAGCCAAAGCATCCTCGGACGGAAAATAGACCTTCTTATGAATAGATGGTAAGTTTTTGTGCATGACTTAATTTAATTTTATACTTCAATTAAAAGTTTTTTTTTTTACAATTATAATTTATGTTGCAGGATTTTAAGAAAAAGTATAAGAGCATTTTTTTAAAAAGCGAGAAAAAAATCCTCAAGGATAAGTTGACCTTAGTGTTTCCTCTTCATGAAATATGGAATAAATGGGTCTACATTTTTTTACTTGTAGAGGAATGATGGTTTAGATTGCTCTCCAAAAAGGAATTACAAGAAGATTTCACTCCTAATAGTAAATCTGAATACACCACAAGTATTTTTAGGTGTACAAGGAGATGGAGGATATGTGTGTGTGTGTGTTAGAAGATAGAATAAAAGATGGAAATATTTGGTTAAGTAATTTAGTCAAGAAAGGGGTGGTAACAAAGGAATTAAATAGATATTGCAAGAGGATTAAAGTAGAAATACATATTCACAAACTTTCATCAATTTACATGAAAACTAATGATTAAGACAATCATATATCTTTCAAAGTAGACTCAAACAATGTACTAAAATTGTACAATATTAAAAGGTACCACATCATTCAACTTAGTGAAATTAAAAAGATACATGATGATGAGAAACCCAAAAAAAAACAAAAAAAAAAGGAAGGTTGATAAACGTCAAAATGTTTCTAAACCAACTAAAGAAATATTGGATATGTACATAGCACAAAAGAATGAAGTACAAATGGGACCACTTCCCAAATCATATCCAAGTTCACTTTGCATTATAAATCTTATGATTTCATATGACTCCATTATAATTAATTTATTGGGTCTTAATTTATGCAATGTGATTATTGATTGGAGTTGTATTGATATGAAAAAGTTTCTAAGCATATTGGGCGAAAATTGAAGTAGATATTTTTATGTTTTCTTTATTAATCCATTAAAATGCTACTTTATTATTGAGATTATCATGATATACTTTTAAAATAATAATAATAATAATAATAATAATATTTTAAAATTAGTGATGTTAAAATATCCAAAGATAAAAACACATATCATAAAGTAGATACCATCATGGGTTGGAGATAATATATGACAAGAATGAAGGTGAAGAGAGAAAGGATCCTCTACCTTATTTTGAGAAAGTTGGTGTTTCATAGAAGATTAAGTATTCTTTTAAAAATGAAAGGAAAATTTCATTTTGGAATAATATTCTTGAAAATTTTGTATAGCAAGGTGGAATGGTTTTCTCCTTTTATGTTAGGAAATAGGCTTGATGTATAATGCATGAGAAAAAGTGTAGATTTCCATGCTTTGTTGAGAACATACATTAAAAGGAATATACAAAAGTGTATTATCAAACACTTATCAACACTTGAAGTTCATAAATAGATCAGGTTTATAAAACTATACAATAATTACATTGTTTTATACCATCATTTTAGTTTTATTATAATTCCAAATTAAAAAGTCTAATTTTATAATATTGTCATTTATCATGAAGATGATCCTCTAGTTTTAAAGAGACCATTTGTGGATGTTGAATATACTCCTCTACTTGTAGATTAAGGATATATATATGTTGTTGCAAGTGGAAATACATTGTTAAGTTGCAAGTTCATTTTCACATAGAATATATTCATATATTCTCCTCATCTTATAATTATCTATAAAGATGGAAAATAATAGATTGGGTAAAATCATGAAGATGGGTAATATTTTTGTGAGAATATGGTCTCCAAATTTCTTAGTGGCATTTTTTCGACCGGAACATTTTTTGGCCGAAAGTTCACACGTCAAATCGAATGACACCCTCGACAATCATGTACAAGATTTTCCAGATGAATTTTTTTCTGCGATAAGCATATTTCAGCTGAAAGGTTTTTTTTAACGAATTCTGTTAAAAAATACTTTTCGACTAAAAGAATATTTTGAACGAAAGAATATTTTGGTTCAAAACCTGCAAATAGGATTGTTTGTAGGAAACTGTAAATTCTCTCTAGGTTACTTGAACTTTGGAGGTAGCAGGCTCCTAAAAATACTCAGAATTTAGTTTCGGAATTGATACTAGCAATTTAAAAATTGAATCTACTTTCATTGGATATAATTTGTTTTCATTTTCATTTTTTTATTATCTAATTTTATTTAATTTTATAAAAAACATCACTACATAATATTTTCAGGTGACATTATGATTCAGTGAAATGAAAAATCCATATCTTTAAAAATACGCAATGGAAAATTATAGAAAATTTATATTCAAAATCCTTAAACTATTCTATTCAAAAAAATGTTGTTATATTTTACTTTTAAGTAAAAATTAATATAGATACACGGTGGGGGAAAACATGTGTTTAAAATTTGGAACTTTTTTAGATTGGTCAACTTCAAAAAATTCTAGAAATTCTATTATTCATTTGATAGATTCAAAACTATAGTCATAAAAAACAGAGTTTTTGTAGATTGTTTCAGTATATTTCGTTTGTCAAAAACAAAAGTTTAATAATGGATATATTATGGGGGGAACATAACTCATTGTATTTCCCTTAATTTTTAAGGAACATATTGTCAAACAATTGTCAAATTGACATATCAAATCTCAATAAAAAAAACATGAAAATAGTCAGTAGAAAGATAACAAAATTCTTCACAAGTTTTGTTTTTACTGTAAAGTGAAATTATAAATAAAAAAAATACTTTTGTTTACTAAAAATTAAAAAATCTATTAAAATATAATTTGTTTTCTCATCAAATATGCAAAAATGTTACCCTTAAATAGAAAAGGGTGAACCATCGGTGCATACATCTATAGAATAATGTGCTATTAAAAGTTGATCATTAATAAATACATTCTTAATCAAATAAAATAAATCAAATTAGATTGGTTTTTCTAAAGAAAAAAATGTTTTTATTTTTTTTAATTGAATAGAACAGGAAAATGCTAAAAAGATGTTAGATGTTGAATAAATGATGTAGAGTTATTTACATTATAACACTATTATTTTTTAGTGTTTTGTTTTTACATATAATATATAGTGTTTTATTTAACAAGAAGACATTTTTTTTCGCAGTAGAAAGAAAAATATATATATTGATTTTAGACTTGGAATATATGTCGTATTATTATTTGATTGAAAAATCCAAAGTGGATTTGAAAGTGAAGGGAAAACACTAGAAGTTTCTCCTAAAATATATATATGAATTTATCTTATTAGTGAAAGGAATATTTGAAATTGCAATTTGGGATAACAAGGAGAAGAAATATGTGATTCGCTTAGCTAAGAAAGTGTCTAAAAATTTTTCACTTGCATGGGGTGATGTATTGTTTTGTTTGCATGGGATGAAGCATTGTTTTGTTTTAGTAAAGAGGAATGAAAAAAAAATTACATGGGTCAATTAACCAAATCACTTGATGTGGTTTGAAGGTGAAAGAATAATAAACATGATGTGAAAAATACAATACTTGTTTATAAAAATGTTTTGGTTGAGCCCAAACAAAATTTTATAATAGCTTTATCTATTGGTTTAAAGGGCAAGTGATTACAGGGGTAATTATAGGGATAATTTTAAGGATGGAAATTTATATTAGAATGTAGAAACATGAGCTCATCTTACTAGTCTTTAGTATGAAAAATGTAAAATGTTTGGCGATAGTTTTGTAAAAATATTCAAATTTCTGAGTTTATGTAGTTTCTATAAAATTTTGACGATTTTTAAGGTAAAATAATTTTATTCTATGGAATTTGAGTGTAATGTTTTTAGCAAAAATTAGAATTGGCAAATAGTTTTTTGGGAAAACCATGAAAAATTAGCCCATTGGAAAAATTTAGTCCCTAAAATAATTTGTAATTGATTAATGAAATTTTGAGAGAAAATTTCTACCATGGGAAATGAAGTTAAAGATAATGTTAATGTTGTAGAGATTATTAAGTTTATAAGATAAATTATTGTAAACAATCTTCTTCTACAAGAAACAGTTGCTTTGGTCGACCTTGTTAATGTATGATGCTTTCATAATTATTTTTCTTTTGTTAGAAAGTTTAATTTGCATATGCTTGAATCTATCAATTCAAAACAAACTCTTGATATTGCGAGTATATTATAAACATATTATGTGTTTTCTTTATTAGTTGCAAAAAATTCACCATGGCTACTTTCTTCCATGGTTTTTATATAGTTATTTTACATATTTCCATATAATCTTCACTTTTAACTCTATTTCTTTTAGTGACACTCCATTTGAGTATTTTTAAATTAATATTACATCAAATTATAAATGAATACTTTCACAATGTTTAATACCCTAAATAGTAGTGTATCATAAAATTATGAGTGGATAATTTCAATTAGCATGTTGTAACACCTCAACCAATGTTAAATAAAGGGATAGGGGTTTTCTTTCCCATATACTCCTTGAACCATGAATAAGTCCAATTCATATCTTCATAAAGGTAATGGATGCATGGCTTTGTTGATTGTCTTAAGTATCTTTTAGAAAAATTAGTACTCAATTGTTAGAATCTACAAGCTAAAAAATAAACATTTTAATGTGGTTTACTTTTTTTGAAAAAAATGAATTACATTTTTTTCTTTCAAAGTTTAATTGGTTGAAAGATGTCATATTCTTGCTTGTTTGGAGTACAACTCAATGTGAATGGAATAAATGAAAGTGAAGTAGGAGAGAAAATTTGCTTCCTACCAAAGTTATATATATATATAAAGATATTTATGAGAAAAATTTTGATAAATCAAACATTTTTTTTTAATAGATGAAGCAATCTATCATAATCCATATAATAGAGAAAAAAAAATGTTTTAAACCTCCTCTAAGTTGAGAATATAATGGTCGTTTGAGAAGAGGTGTATTCATATGGTCCAATAATTGTAATGTTTTAAATCATCAGCAAAAACAAGTATGAAGAGATACTTGAAAATGCTTACAAAATCTATTTCTGATTATTCATTTTAAAGGTTTAACAAAAATGATATCAATTTGGAAAATGATTTGATAGTTAATGCATTCTTGTTATAAAATACAATAATTTATTTAAATTGATACTTATTTTTGATAATTTTATATTGAAAGATTTGAAGTCAATATTTTTTTTTTAATGAGTGGCATTCTTGACAATGCATTACACAAAAAAGAATGTGTAAATAAAATTTGAGTTTTGGAATCTTTCCTCAATTGTTTTTCCTTACTTTATTTTCTCTTTATTCTATTTCATCATGATTTCTAGATCAAGCTTGACTCTCAAATAAACCCCCCTCTTCCCCTCTTTCATGAGTAACCTAACTTTCCTTCCAATTTTTAGATCACTCTCAATCCTCAAATCTAGATTTACATTTACTTCCCTCTACTGAGTTTTTTCCCAATCCTAAAATCAACCTTATTCCCAAATGAGGGCCCCAATTATTTACCTTTGAATTCAAGATTCGTTTTGAATTTTGAGTTCAATTTTTCTTTCTTCTTCCTCTATCCTTTCTTTTTTAAGTTCAAATTCAATATTTGTTTTTTATTTTTCTATTTCTTTAGAGAAACCTTGGACTTAGTTCAAATTTTTTGAATATTTCAAAGTCTTTGCTTGAACTTTGAACTAGTGTTCAAGCTTTGAAAATTCCTTGTGTACTTTAAAATATTTCCTTGAATCATGATCAATCTTATTTGGTGATCAACCTTGATCTACAAATTGGGCCATGTTTTCATTTGCTTTCCTTTTGCATTGTCCTGATCTAGAAATCTCCTTCAATTTCCAAATTGGGCCCTTCCTTGTCCAATTTATGTGTGGATGGGGCTCGATTTGGTGATCATGCTTGATCTTCAAATTAAATCTTATTATAAATATCTACAAACTATTTGATTCCCCTCTCCCCCACCATGTTTGACTTCTTTTAACTTTAATTTTTTGTCAAATTCTCTTTTATTTCCTTTAAAACCTGATTAAGCCATGCCAAAACCTTTTCTAGGCCCAATTTGAAAAATCTACCTTGATTCTCAAATTGGAACCTCCCTTCACCTACTCACCTAGTCCCTTGGCTCAATTTGTTGTTTTTTCAATGAATTAGAGGAAAAAGGATATGAAAATAATAATCGACCTTTTGTCTCTTTCCTTAAACTTCTTTTCTTAGTTAGTTTTCGTTTTAGTCTATTTCACCCCAATTTCGAAATTGGGATCGATTATCAAATTGGGCCTCTTCTTTCATGAGTCACCTGGCTTGCCTCCCAATTTTTAGATCAAGCCCAATCCTAAAATCAGGCTCCATATTTACTTCCATTTGCTGAGTTTTATCCCCATCTCGAAATTTACCCCTTTTTACAAATTGGGGCCCCAATTATTTACCTTCAAATTTGAGTTTTATTTTGATGTTTGAGTTGACAAGTTCTCTATCTTCTTGCTCGAGCCTTTATTTTTTTAGTTCAAATTTGAGTTTCTTTTGAGTTTTCAATTTCCATTGGGAAACCTTGGACTTGGTTCAAACCTTTTGAATATTTCAAATCCTTTGTTCAAACTTTGAACAAGTGTGTAAACTTTGAAGACTCCTCCTAAACTTTGAAATCTTGCATTGAATCGTTATCAACCCAATTTGGTGATCATATTTGATTTCCTAATTGGGTTGTATTTTCATTTTCTTTCCTCTTTCATTGTCTCAATCAGGAAATCGACCTCGACTACAAAATTAGGTCCTTCCTCCTCCAACTCATGTGTATACATGGCTTGATTTTGAGATTGGACCTGATCTCCAAATCACATTCTCCTATCTATCTCTAAGAACTATTCAATTACTCACCTCCTTTTTTGAACTCTTTTAACTTTAACTTTTTGTCGAATTCTCTTTCATTTTATTTTGAAATTTATTGAGCCACATCAAATATTTTTTTGGGATTGATTTGAAAAATTATACCTTATTCTCAAATTGAAACCTCCCTTCACTTGCTCACCTAGTCCCATGAGCCAATTTGGCAATCATCCCCAATTGCCAAATCAAGACCTCCCTCCCTAAAAGTAGAGGGTCATTTAAATTGTGAAAATGTTTGATGGAATAATTGATTTGATATTAAAGTTAACCTATATGTTTTTGTTGGAATTTCCAACATGCTCTACATATCATGTTGAAATCCCCTTACTCTAACACCTAGGTATCTTGTCATCTATTGATTTCCTTATTGTAAATCAAATTAGCAACTCACAAAACAACACACATTGTTGGAATAATAAAGTCAAATAAATATAGCAGAAGCAATACTAGAAACCAAAAATCTCATGCATAATACAAAAGGATATTCTACCCATCAACTAAGCTTATCTTTAAAATAAATTCAAATCTTACAAGGGCTCCCTTATTGGGAAAATGGCCCAATTAGAAAAGAGACAAAGTACATCAAAACCTGACTGACTGATTGATTTGTTGACAAACCTGTTGTACAATCATGTACAGATACAACATGACTTATATGTAATTATACATGTTGTTCTGCACGACCTGTAATAGAATACATGTGCTACTTGCACAACTTGTATGCTAAAACTTGTGTTGATTGTGTGACCTGTGTCAGAATACTTGCACTTTCCACGACAATTGATCCTTTTGTTGCACGCTTTCTCTCTCTCTTCCTTTGGCCTAGATATATATATGGACGTCCTTATCTGCCTATCTAAGATATATTTGAATCAATATCCTTCATGATCCAACCCTCTTGAGAAAAATTTCTTCTTTTCTCCTAAGGTTGATCCCCTTGATTCATAGTCCTTTGTGACTCAAGCACTTGAGCAAAAGTCCTTCTTTGCTCCAAAGTAAATGGAATCGAATTCACACTAGCAAAATTCCTTCTTTGTTATCTCTATGTGAAAGTTTATTATCCTTCACCTTTTCCATGCTTTTATAATATTGAGTTATGACCTAAACCTAATCTCCAAAGTGATTGATGGTTGATATTACTTCTCACCTCACTTAAGATCAATGGCTATTATTTAATTCACTAATGCTAATTAAAGCATTTCTTTAAATAAAACTCAACTCACTAATAAAGTAACTTTACTTTAATAATTCCTTTAGTTAACGTAAAGTACCAAGGTAGAAGGGTTTGGAGGACTTACACACGTCTAGACACTTAGGCTTGTGCATAAATACATATTTGATGCTACCAACATCAATAGTTTTGTGCTTTGTACACTAATATATATGGACCGTACATGACTTCAAAGAACATCAAATGGCCAAGAAAGAGACTTGGATAGCTAAAAAATACGGAAGTTCAAATTGACTAACGAGATCAAAACCTTAGGTGGCAAAGAAGGATAGCTGGATAGAGAAATTGAATAGCCAAGAAGGGAAACAAATTTTCAAAGAAGGAGTTAGCACTGACAAAGGAATTGAACCCATAAGCGAAAAAATGAAAAAGAAACATAGTTGGATGGGGAAACCTAATGACCAAATTGTCAGATAGTTGGTTGAGGTTGATGGACAGTTGGTTGTCATTGATGTAAACCCTTGGAGAGTGATATTGTAGATTTATGTCAACCCTTAGTGATTGACATCAACCCTTGTAGAAGTCTGGTAGCAAATTCAGGTAGCACAAAGGCATGGTTAAGAGACCCGATTATGTTTGAGGTATAAAGGCATGAATATCAGTGAATTTACAAAGTAAGACTATTCTATATGGATAGTATATGTCATGTCATTTCCGGTGATATGTGAAACATCACATAACTCCTCATGTTTAGAGAGTTATGGCCATATGAAGTTGGAGAACACTCATGAGCTATCTAGAAGCCCCTAGAAGGTCAAAGAATTCAATTATTCTAGAAGCTCCTAGTAGAAGTGTACTAGTCAAATTGATGGTAACTAGGAGTTAATCATGGGTATAGTTGTTATATTAAGAAAATAATTAAAAATGAATTAGTTGCAACAAGAAGTTGTGAGTTTGGTAATTATGGTAAAGTAGTTGTGATGAGAAGATTGAATAGTCAAAGTGGTTGCAAAAGAAATTAATTAAATAATAAAGTTAGTTGCAACTAGGAGTGGAGAACTTACTATTTGTAGAAAGTGGTTAAGTTAAGTGGACAAAGTGGTTAAGTTACGTGGACAAGTGGTTAGAAGTGGGTTAGCCCTAAAAGAAGGAAAGTGGGTTAAGTCGGAAGGAAAGTGGGTTAAGTCGGTTACAAGGTAACCCCTTGAGGTATCTACATGGAAGTATAAATAAGAGATAAAGGCTCTCCCATTAGCACCTATTGAATATCATTGAATATCTATTTTGTGAAAGGTTTTTTGGGAAAATATTATTGATAGAGAAAAAGTGTGGTAGAAAAAGTGTGGCAGGAAAATCGCGGTAGAAAAAGTGCGACAGAAAAATCGCGGCAAGAAAAGTGCAACAAAAAAAGTGCGGCAAAAAAATCGCAACAAGAAAAGTGCGGCAGAAAAGTAATGACAAAAAAACTGGGATAGAAAAATCGCGGTAATAGATTCGCGTTAGCAGAATCACGAAAGCAAAACCGTGGCAGCAGAACGCTACAAGAAGAAAAATGTATGGTTTTCATATGTGTAGTGTTGAATCCAGTTAAGGGTTTTCCTTGTAAATCTATTGGATTGCCTCTTGGAATTTTATGGCTTGTTGTAGAGTTGATATCAGGAAAATCTACTGAATTTTAGTATTGGTTCATGTTTGAGGGATCTTGGTTGAGGTATGTTGCTGAATTTATTTGTACACATAGAGGTTGTATAACAGTGAGGTTGTGGCACATGGTTGATGTGAGAATTTATGGAGAGTTTGGTGCATTGCTAGAGGTATCTTGTTGGTTATCTTGGTGTATGTTATTGGTATATGGCAAAGGTATATGATTCAGTACAAGGATGAGAAACATACTTGAAGTACATGGTGATCTTGATACATCTTGTTGAGACATAGTTTGGTTTGTTGTTGATACATGATTGATACATGTTGTTGGTTATATTTGTATAGTGTTGAAGTACATGATTGATTTGCATTGTTGGCACATGGTTCGAGTGATATTCTTGTGATTTTGGGTATGAGATCTGTGTTATCAGATCTGATGTATTGAGGAGAGTAATGGTACATGTTGTTGGTGTATTTAGTTTTGTTGGTACAGTCAAGGCACAAGTATAGGTTGGCTACATGACAGTGGCATAGGTTGATTATAGGTCAGTGGCATAGATTGGTACAGGTCTACAACAATATATATCATAGTGACATTGTGGCAATGGTTCCATCATTCTACTTATATTCCAGGGTAGTTGGATGGGGCAAGGATAGGTTGTTGTAGCGACCTTCTCGTTGTAGCTGGAGAACATAGGGGGTTGTGGCCTCCTTCTGGTTGTAGCCAGATAATTGGAAATTTGGAGCTTCCCTCAGGTTGTAGCCTGAGCAACTAGGGGGTCGGAGGCTCCTTCCAGATGTAGCTAGAGAATTTTAGGTTGGTGCTTCCTTGAATGTAATTCTTGACATATAAGAAAATAATTTCATGGTTTTCTCTCGCATTGGGTGTTCACATAAATATTGGTGTACTGCGCATTGTGTGGATGTGTTTGTTATTGTTTATTATGCACTAATGAATGTTAATGATTATGATATAGTACAATATTGATGATGAACAAATGAACAT
>JASDQU010375183.1:32770-48359 GCA_032191745.1 Picea mariana
AAAAAATTGAAGATCAAAAGCAGTATTTAGAAGCCAACATAGCAGCATAAAAGGAAGAATAAAAAATGAGAGAGGAGATATTGAAATATCATCTTCAGGAAAGAACTAATGATCTAAACCAGCTTGAGGAAGAGTTTGGTCAAGAAGAGAAAGGACTTGAAGAAAAAATAATCACATTAAAAATCCATCTTGAAGAAGTGAAGAGAAAAAAAGAAGTCATGAAGTCTCAGATAATGAAGAAATAATAATAGGTTGAGAAGCTTGAAGAAGAAGTTGTCACATTGATAATTAAAATCGTCAAGCTTAGCAAGAACATTGAAGAGGCAAAAACATATGCATCAGTTGTAGAGAATGAAGAGAAGAACTCTAGGTTGCTAGAAAAGAAGAATGAAGAAAAGAGCAAGAGTTATCCAGAAGTACTCAAAGGAAGGAATCATGGTCAACCAAAATCTAAGAAAACTAATAAAGATACATCTTCAAGAAGACCATCCATGTTCAAGCCAAAAAGAAGCTTCAATCATGATCAGGATCGGTCAATGAAGAAATTCAGAAGGACTACACCACAAACAACATCATTCACTCCCAAGTATGTAAATTCATTTTATGGTTATTGTTTTTATTGTACTAACTTTGGACATAAGGTTGCAAATTGCAGGGATTATAAAAGAAATGTTCAAGAAAGAAATGCTTATGTGGCTCCATGTAACATTTAATGTTACAAATGTCATAACTATGGACACATAGCTTGTGATTGTAGAAGCATGATTGATACTTACATGAAAGAGAACACTGATATCATATATAAGAAAGCATGGATAAGAAAACATGAAGAACATGTGAACAAAGACGAGGTCCTAGAGTTCGCAAGATTGGAAATAAAACAAGATGAAGACAAATCTACAAAGAAAAAATAAAATGTCAGATACATAAAGGTTTGGAAAATAAATGAAAGAAAATAAGGACAGGTAAATAAGGAATATGTTCAATAGATTGTACTTTCACGTATTATAGTGAAAGACGAATCAACAAATAGAAAGAAAGAAGTCATAGTTCAGAGATATGATGAATCTACTGATGGAGATGATGATGAATCTACCGATGGAGATGATGATGAATCTACATTAGAGCAGTAATTGTTCTCATCCATCCAGCTTAGAGACTCCCATGTAATATGAATATTAGACAGGAGGATTCTATGTGGTATTTGAGACATACCAGAGAACCATCAGTCGAGCATCTTGCATATTTTGAGTAGATAGATTCAGAGAAGTCAGTTAATAGAAGTACAATATGAGAGATTGATCAATTGCAATAATGAATACTTCATGATAGTACAATGAAGTATGGGTCATCATTATGGAAGTTGTGTAGCAGATTCGTGGACAAAAATGGATTCGTAAGAACATTTAGTAGGTTTGCACAGATATATGACAGTGGACGAGAGCATGGATTCATAGATTGGTTCATAGAGTGGTTCATAGACAAAGGAACATTATATTAATGGATGATAATTACACAAGAATATTTGAATGCTTATTCTTGAATTCTTTTCATATATGTCAATTGATTACACAAGGAATCACCAATGGACAATAACTCCAAAATGAAGCAGGTACACGAAGACTTATATTTTTTCTACACAACATCTTGCAAAGAAGTCAAGAGAGAGAAACATAACCAAAAAGATAGGTAGAAATATCATTCATAGAAGTTGTCAGATAGAGAGGTAAGAATAGAGGTATGATTCTAGGGGAATAGATTCATCAGATGCAGGATAGAGAATTAGATTCTTGGAGAGAGAGCACAGAGGCCTGTTTCTAGGGGGGGCAATTGTCACAAGGGAAGAATGAGTAATATGACTTTAGTGTTGCATCAAAGAGATGCCCTTTGTCAAAGGAGGATATATTATTCATATGGAGGGAGAGAGAGTAATCAGAGGCTTAGAAACACAAAGAAAGATCAAAGGAATTTAGACAGGGGGAGCAACCCCAAGGAGAGTTCAGTGAGGTGGAGCAACCCCAAAGGTAGATACCCTTTTCCATTGATTTCAAAGGGGGAGAGATAGAAAAATTGATGAGGATTATAAGCATGAATGTTATCATGACTAAGTGTTTCCATCAATGCTCATGTTTCCATCAATTCCAAAGGGGAAGATTGTCAAATAGTTGGCTTAGTTTGATGGAAAGTTGGTCTGGACTGTTGGTTGTCATTGATGTCAACCCTTGGAGAGTGAAATTGTATATTTATGTCAACCCTCAGTGGTTGATGTAAACCCTTGGAGAAGTATGGTAGTGAATTTTGGTAGCACAAAGGCATGCGTAAGGGACCCGGTACTGTTTGATGTATAAAGGCATGATATTCAGTGAATTTATAGGTAATAATATTCTATATGGATAGTATATGTCCTGCTATTTCCGGTGATATATGGAACGTTGCATAAATCCTCACGGTTATAGATTTATGGCCATATGAAGTTGGAGAACCCTCATGAGTTATCTAGAAGCCCCTAGAAGGTCAAAGAAGTAAATTATTCTAGAAGCTCCTAGAAGAAGTGTACTAGTCAAATTGATGGTAACTAGGAGTTAATCATGGGTATAGTTGTTGCATTAAGAAAATAATTAAAAATAAATTAGTTGCAACAAGAAGTTGTGAGTTTGGTAATTGTGGTAAAGTAGTTGTGATGAGAAGATTGAATAGTCAAAGTGTCTGACCAAGAAATAAATTAAATAATAAAGTGGTTGCAACAAGAAGTTATCTAAGGGAAAAGAAGTTATGAATTGAATAATTATAGAAAAGTTAGTTGCAACAATAAGTTGTGAGCAAAGATAAATTATTTAAATAATAAAGTAGTCAAAGTGGTTGCTAGAAGAAGTCGTGAGTTTATTATTTATGGATAAGTCAAAGTGGTTCCAAAAGAAATTAATTAAACAATAAAGTTAGTTGCAACTAGGAGTGGAGAACTTACTATTTGTGGAAAGTGGTTAAGTTAAGTGGACAAGTGGTTAGAAGTGGGTTAAGTTGGTTAGAAGGTAACCCCTCGAGGAAGCTACATGGAAGTATAAATAAGAGATAAAGGCTCTCCCATTAACACATATTGAATATCATTGAATATCTATTTTTTGAAAGGTTATTTGGGCACATATTATTGATAGAGAAAAAGTGTGGCATAAAAAGTGTGGTAGAAGAAGTGCAGAAGAAAAATCACGACAGGAAAAGTGTGGCAGAAAAATCCCGACAGGAAAAGTGTGGCAGAAAAATCGTGGCAGAAAAAATGTGGTAGAAAAATCGCAGTAGAAAAACCACGGAAAACTAAGTGCAGCAGAAAAATCGCGGCAACACATTAGCAGTTGCATAATCACGACAAAAAAATCATGGCAATAGATTCGCAGCTGCATAATCATGGCAGCAAAACCACGGCAGCAGAATGCCACAAGAAGAAAAAGGTATGGTTTTCATATGTCTAGTGTTGAATCTAAGGAAGATATGTTGAAGTTTAGTATTGGTTCATGTTTGAGGGATTTTGGTTGAGATATGTTGCTGAAGTTATTGGTACATATAGAGGTTGTATAACAGTGAGGTTGTGTCATATGGTTTAATCCATATGGATGTCGGTGGCATCCCACCTGTTCCAACTGGCTCATTTTGGCAATTTTCCAGTTTGGCAGTGTTTTCCCTAGTTTTCGGGTCCCTGACTTGCAGGACCGTTTTGAGGCCCTAAACATTTTTTAGGGATCATTGTAGTCCAAATGACCTTTGATATATAGAATAAAATTGTTTATTCCTCGGATAGACCTTTCCAACAGGATATCGTGCGCCTAAAACGAAGATCATTTGCAAAAGTTACGACCCCGGGAAGTTGATGTACTAACTTACCCAAACGAGGCCCACATGACTTTTGGCGCTTCATCTCCTAGGGTTAGGTTTTTTGGATGTCTAGGGTTTTTGACATTCTTGTTTATTGAAAAAAGGCCTTTAGAGCCTCATTGTAATCATCTTCTTGTGAATGAGCATAGTCATCACAACTCTTCTCAGATATAAGCCGCCACCATTCTAGCAAGTTTGTTTCTACTGCATTTTACAATTTCATCTTATTTCCTTATTGAATAGAAACTAGTTTTACTATATATATTTTATTCTATGTTAATCATATTTTGAAAATAATCTGTATTCATTTCATTCTACAAATATATTCTATATCAGTGGTATTAGAGCGGTCTGCTCCTTTTCGTTCTTAATGCATGTCCCCAATGAGGTTAGGGTACAAAGAATTGGGTTTTGAGCTTGTTTCTCTTGAGGAAAAAATCTATCGCATGCCCAAATGACCCCTCATGGTAGAAGAAAAGAAAGATGATAGGACAATATATCCCTTCAAAATGTTGCTCAAGGAAGCCCTCACACAATAGAGGAACGAGATGATGGATAGTTTTGCGCAAATCCTTCGGTGATTACCAACAGGAGATGCATCTTCCTCAAACAGAGGTGTCGCCCCCTTCAAGGTACAAATCAACTTCGATATTCCTATATTTGAAGTTCATATAGAAATAGATGCGGTAGAAAAATGGTTGAATCTGCTAGAAGGGTATTTCTTTGTCCATAACTTCTCGAATAGAGAAAAGATTACTTTTGCGCTCCTCAAATTAGTGCCCCATGTTAAAGATTGGTGGGAAACTTTCTGTGAGAAAAAGGAAATAGAGGAAACCTCATTATTTATAGTCGCAGTCACCTAGGAGTCCTTTAGGGATGATATTAAGGAATAATACTGCCCTGTTAGAAGTTATGACAACCTATACACAAAATAGACCACGTTGCGGCAGGAAAGACACCAAGCGATGCCCGAGTTCACAAATATCTTCCATTCCTTGCACACCAAGCTGGGTATCAAATATTATGAGCGCCATCTGATGCTCAAGTATCGCAACAGTCTGCATAGATACATCCAGGCCGAAATGGATTTTCTGGACATTTCATCCTTGGGCATGGCCTACTGATATGCTACCAAAATCGAGCAGAAGCTCAAACAAAAGGTGTAGTAATTTGGGCTTGGGAAACCCTCACAATAAAAGCCAGGAAAGGGTGTCCCCAACCCGTAGAACAAAGAAGAGAGAAAAGATGGACAACCTTGGGACAACTAGTCTAGGCTGCAAGAAAAGAAGGACATTGGAAAGACAAAGAAAGATAATGAGAAGTGGTGTGACTTCCATAAGAGCCCCTGGCATAACACTGATGTTTTCCGCTCGAAGAAGTCACTGGTGGCTGAGCTGAAAACCTCTAAATCAGATGTGGGTTCTGACTCTGATTCAAAACCAGAAAGGGGGAGACAGATCATAGACACATAACCCAGTGCTACCGTTGCTACCATCAAGATCCATCTCGGTGAACCAGACGAGCCAGAGGAAGGTGAGCGCCTTTTTCATTCACAAATGTGGGTGAAGGGTACCCCGCTACACTTCATCGTTGATAGTGGTAGCCAGAAGAACCTAATCTCAGTAGAGGTTGTCAACCTACTTGCCATGCTGACAACACCGTACCCACAACCCTACACCATCAGATGGCTCCACCAAGGAAGCCACATCCATGTCAACCAACAATGTCGCATGTCATACGACATCAAGCCCTTCAAAGACAAGGTATTGTGTCATGTTTCCCCTTTCTAAGTTTGTAATGTTATTTTGGGACAACTATATTTATGGAAACTTCATGTTGTATATGAGTCTAGGCCTCGCAGTGTTATTATTACTTTGAACAAGAAATTGTATTGGATACTCAAGGTAGTCCCACCCAGTGCTATTTCCCTGATCTCTACCAAGCAATGCAGAAAGGTCATCTCTTAGACAGGGAATTTTGTCTTCTTTGTGATTCTCTCTCAGAATGAGTGAAAGATCATAGCCACATCCAGGGTCTCCGCAGCTGACCTCTACACACAGTAGAAGCAAGTGGATAAGGTCATGGAAGAATACTCAGATATCGTCTCCTCACCTACTAGGGTACCTTTGCATTGTCAGGTCAAGCACCCCATTGATCTGACCCCCAGTGCACCGCTTACCAATGGGCCAGTCTACCACCTCTCTCTATTAGAGAATGAGGAGATCGAGTGGCAGATCCAAGAATTGCTCCACAAGGGGCACTTCCGTCCCACTTCATCACCTTGCGAGAGAACAATCGTGCTGGTACAGAAGAAAGATGGAACCTGACGATTCTAAATTGATTATCGGGCCCTGAATAAAATCACAGTCAGAAACTGGTACCTGATTCCCTGAATCGATGACCTCCTTGACCAGCTCACAGGGGCCAAATACTTTAGTAAGATTGATCTGAAGTATGTCTACCAATAGGTCCCAATAGAACAGACAGATGTATGGAAGACCACCTTCAAGTCAAAGGAACGTCTTTTTGAATGGTTGGTCATGTCCTTTGGTTTGACAAATGCTCCAACTACTTTCATGAGTATGATGGATGATATACTACGACCATTCACCAATACTTTTGTATTTTTGTATATGTATGACATCCTCATTTACAACAAGACTTGGGAAGAACACTTGTAGCATATTTAGCAGGTTCTGCACACCCTGCGGAAACACCAACTCTACGCCAACTTGGAAAAATGATCCTTCGACATGGACAGGGTTCATTACCTAGGCTACATCATTGATCAACATGGTGTACATGTGGATCCAGCCAAAATCCAAGTCATCTGTGACTAGCCAGCCCCAACCACAGTCACTGAGCTTCAGAGCTTCTTGGGCCGTGCCAATTTCTACCGCAGGTTCATGTTGGGATTCTCCCATATTGCATGGGCCCTCATCCAAGTAACCAGGGGTGGTGGTAAGGAGAAATTTGTGTGGGGATGGTACCAACAATAATCGTTCGATGATTTGAAGCAACGTTTGTGCTCATCCCCAGTACTTTGGCTACTGGACCTGCAACATCCCTTTGAGATCAAGATGTATGCTTTAGACTATGTTGTGGGCATCATTCTCACTCAGCACGACCACCCCATGGCCTATCATAATGAGACACTATCAGATGTTGTTCATACGTACCCTACTTATGACAAATAAATGTACTCCATTGTGCAAGCCTTTCATCAGTGAAAAAATTACATTTTTGGGAAGGAGACAATCATCCACATTGATCATAAGCCATTTTAGTTCATGTAGACATAAGGAAAATTTCAGAATGACCACCATCAGAAGTGGTCCACGTACTTACAACAATTCTACCTCAACATCAAGTATAAAATGAGAAGCACCAACTACATCGTTGATTTCCTCAGCAGACTGCTAGTCATGGCACTCACCACAGTGCTAGACTCTTGCGTCCATGAGAACTCTGGATGGCCCCAACTCTATGAGATAGACTCAGAATTTTCCACCACCTACCAAATGTTGGGCACAAACACAGCTATCGCTAATTTCCATCTTCAGGATGGGTTGTTGTGTCGTCTGGACCATATCTGTGCTCTGTCAAGCGAGCAAGCGAATTTGATCTGGGAATCCCAATACAATTAGGTGGAAGGACACTTCAACGTTGAAAAGACAGTGTAATTGCTACAAAAAAATTTCTACTGGTCGAAACTTCGACATGAGGTCAACAAGTATATCATGTCCTACATTGCCTACACGATTGTCAAACCGACCACTAAGAAACAGGGCATATACACCCCTCTCCCTACTCTTGACAAGCCATGGGAATCCATATCAATGGACTACATGTCGGGCCTCCTGTCCACTAAGAAGGGCAATGACTATTTTTTTGTGGTTGTGGATCGCTTTTTTAAGATGGATATATTGGTCGTCTGCAAGAAGAGCATCACAGCAAAGGCCACTGCCAAGATCTTCTTTGAACAAGTCTGGGTACATTTTGGAATCCCACAAACCATTGTCTCATATTGGGATAGTCAATTTCTCAACACATTATGCTCAAGCCTCTAGTCACTACTGGACACCAAGCCTACCAAATCCATGGCCTTCCACCCCAAGACAGATGGCCAAACTGAGGTCGTAAATCGAATTATCGTGCATATCCTGCACATATATAATTCCAAGAACCCTCTCACATAGGATGAGAGTCTCCCCTATGTTCATCATAGCTACAACCGAGCCCTGCATAGCTCAACCGACCACAACCTCTTTTAGGTGGGGTTGAGATTCCAACCTTTGGGTCCCATAGATGTTGCACTACCCCTTGCAGTCACCCCGACGGACTCATTTATTGCTCCAACTGAAGTTGAAAAAACCATCTGGTTCATTGAGTGGATCCATCACATCCTCCAACAGGTTAAGGATATCCTATAGAAGTCCAATGACAAATACAAGCAACGCTATGATCAACACCGGGTGCCACATAAGTTTCAGGTGGGCGACAAAGTTTGGTTGCACTTGTAAAAAGAGCGCTTTACAGGACCCCATCAGAAGCTTTTCCCACTTCATTATGGGTTGTAAACCATCACCAAAGTTGTGGGTGATAATTCTTTGGAGTTCAACATTCCTCATTTCCTTAGCTTGCACCCAGTGTTCAACATGGATATCCTTCGACCGTATTTCCCACCATTATTGGACACCTCAGAGATAACAGAACAACTAACACCAACATAGCTCAACCTCGACTGCATACAACAAGCATCCAATGATCATATCTTGGACAAACATATCAAGAGCACTTGCCAACAAAGGATCCAACTTTAACAAGTTGTCAATGCAGGGCAACTCCTACACCAAGGCAAGTGGCTCACCCAGGGCCAAATTCAACAGAAATTTCCTCATCTAATGGGGGAAATCAACGCAATGGATACCATTGCTTCCTAAGGGGGGAGGATTGATCCATATGGATTTCGGTGGCCTCCCACCTATTCCAACTATCTCATTTTGGCAGTTTTCCAGTTTGGCAGTTTTTTCCCTGGTTTTTGAGTCCCTGACTTGCGGGGCCATTTAGAGGCCCTAAACAATGTTTTTTAGGGTTGGCCACAGTCATAATGACCTTTGATAGATAGAAAAAAAATGTGTATTCCTCGGATAGGCCTTTCCAATGGGTTATCGTGCGCCTAAAATAGAGATTGTTTGCAAAATTTACGACCCTGGGAAGTTGATGTACTAACTTACCCAAACGGGGCCCACATGAATTTTGCCGCTTCATCTCCTAGGGTTAGGGTTTTTTGATGTATAGGTTTTTTTAGATTCTTGTTTATTGCAAAAAGGCCTTCAAAGCCTCATTGTAATATTCTTCTTGTGAATGATCACATTCGTCACATCTCTTTCAGAGATAAGTTGCCACCATTCTAGCAAGCTTGTTTCCGTTGCTTTTTACAGTTTCACTTTATTTCCTTATTGAATAGAAAATAGTTTTACTATATATCTGTTATTATGTGTTAAGAATATTTTGATAATAATATGTATTAATTTCATTCTGCAAATATATTATGGATCAGTGGTATCAGAGCGGTATGCTCCTTGTCGTTCTTAATGCATGTCCCCAATGAGGTTAGGGTACAAAGAATTGGGTTTCGATCTTGTTTCTCTTGAGGAAAAAATCTCTCGCACGCCCAAATGACCTCTCATGGAAGAAGAAAATAAAGATGATGGGACAAGAGATCCCTTCAAAATGTTTCTCGAGGAATACCTCACACAACAGAGGAACAAGATGATGTATAGGTTTTCTCAAATCCTTCAGTGATTACCAACAAGCGACACATCTTCCTCAAACGGAGGCACTACCCCCTTAAAGGTACAAATCAACTTCGATAATCCTATATTTGAATTTCATATAAACATAGATTTGGTAGGAAAATGGTTGAATCTGCTAGAAGGTTATTTCTTTGTCCATAACTTCTCGAATAGAGAAAAAATTACTTTTGTGCTCCTCAAAGTCGTCCCCCATGTCAAAGATTGGTGGGAAACCTTCTTTGAGCAACAGGAAATAGAGGAAACCTCATTATTTACAATTGCAATCACTTGGGAGTCCTTCAGGGATGCTATTAAGGAACAATACTACCCTGTTGGAATTTATGATGACCAATACACAAAATGGACCATGTTGCGACAGGAAAGAGACCAAGCGGTGCCCGAGTTCACAAATATATTCCGAACCTTGCGCACCAAGATGGGTATCAAATATTATGAGTGTCATCTGTTGCTCAAGTATCGCAGCGGTATGAATAGATACATCCAAGATAAAATGGAGTTTCTGGACATCTCATCCTTAGGCACAACCTATCAATATTCCGTCAAAATCGAGCAGAAAATCAAACAAAAGACGTGGTAATTTGGGCCTGGGAACCCCTCACAACAAAAGCCCGGAAAGGGTGGCCCCAACCCATAGAAAAAAGAACAAAGAAAAGACAGACAGCCTCAGGACAACTGGTCCAGGCTGCAAGCAAAGAAGGACACCGAAAAGGCAAAGAAATATACTGGGAAGTGGTGCGACTTCCATAAGATCCCCTGGCATAACAATTTGGATTGCTGTTCGAAGCAGTCATTGGTGGCTGAGGTTAAAGACTTTGAATCAGATGCAGGTTCTGAATCTAAGTTAAAACCAGAAAAGGGGAGACAGATCCTAGACACAAAACCCAGTGCTACCGTTGCTACCACCAAGCTCTATCCTGGTGAACTAGATGAGCCAGAGGAAGGCGAGCTCCTTTTTCATTCCCAGATGTGGGTGAAGGGTACCCCATTGCACTTCATCGTTGATAGTGGTAGCCATAAGAACCTCATGTCATCAGAGGTTGTCAAGCAACTTTCCCTGCTGACAATGTCGCACCCACAACCCTACACCATCAAATGGCTCTGCCAACGAAGCCACATCCATGTCAACCAACAATGTTGCTTGTCATACGACATTGAGACCTTCAAAGATGAGGTATTGTGTGATGTTGCCCCTCTCGAAGTTTGTAATTTTATTTTGGGCCAACCATATTTATGGAAACATCATGTTGTATATGAGTCTAGGCCTCCCTGTGTTATTATTACTTTGAACAAGAAATTGTACAGGATACCCGAGTTAGTCCCACCCAATGCTATTTCCTTGATATCTTCCAAGCAATGCAAAAAGGTCATCTCTCAAACAAAGAATTGTGTCTTCTTCATGATTCACTCTCAGAATGAGCGAAATATCGTAGCCACATCCATGGTCTTTGCAATCGACCTCTCCACACAGCAGAAGAAAGTGGATAAGGTCGTGGAAGAATACTCAGATATCTTCTCCTCACCTAGCAGGGTACCTCTGCACTTTCAGGTCAAGCACCCCATCGATCTGACCCCCAGTGCACCATTTCCCAATGGGCCAGTCTATCACCGCTCTCTATTAGATAATGAGGAGATCGAGCGGAAGATCCAAGAGCTGCTCCACAAGGGGCACATNCCCAATCGTGTTGGTACAAAAGAAAGATGGAACCTGGTGACTCTGAATTGATTATCAGGCCCTAAATAAAATCACAGGCAGAAACTGGTACCCAATTCCCTGAATAGACAACCTCCTTGACCAGCTCATGGGGGCCAAATACTTCAGTAATATTGATCTGAAGTCTGGCTACCACTGGGTCCTGATAGAATAGACAAATGTGTGGAAGACCGCCTTCAAGTCAAAGGAACGTCTTTTTGAATAGTTGGTCATGCCCTTTGGTTTGAAAAATGCTCCAATCACTTTCATGAGGATGATGGATGATATCCTGTGACCATTCACCAATACTTTTGTAGTGGTATATCTGGATGACATCCTCATTTACAAAAAGACTTGGGCATAACACTTGCAGCATATTCAGCAGGTTTTGCACACCCTGCGACAACACCAGCTCTACGCCAACTTGGAAAAATGCTCCTTTGGCATGGACAAAGTTCATTACTTAGGCTACATCGTTGATCAACATCGCGTACATGTGGATCCAGCCAAAATCCAAGTCATCCATGACTGGCCAGTCCCAACCACACTCACTAGGCTTTAGAGCTTCTTGGGCCTTGCCAATTTCTACTACAAGTTCGTGTTGTGATTCTCCCATATTACATGGGCCCTCACTCGAGTAACCAAGGGTGGTGGTAAGGAGAAATTTGTGTGGGGAAGGTCCCAACAAGAAGATTTCGATGATTTGAAGCAACACTTGTGCTCAGCCCCAGTACTTTCACTACCGGACTTGCAACAACCCTTTGAGATCAAGACAAATACTTTAGACTATGTTGTGGGCTTTGTTCTCACTCAGCACGACCACCCCATGGCCTATCATAGTGAGACGCTATCAGATGTTGTCCATAAGTACCCTACTTACGAAAAAGAAATGTACTCCATTGTGCAATCCTGTCGTCAGTGGAGACATTACATTCTTGGGAAGGAGACAGTCATCCACACTGATCATAAGCCACTACATTTCATGTAGACATAAGGCAAATTGCATAATGATTGCCATGAGAAGTGGTCCATGTACTTGCAACAATTCCACCTAAATGTCAAGTATAAAATGAGAAGCACCAATCAAATCGTTGATTGCCTCAGCAGACCGCCAGTCATGGAACTCACCACGGTGCTAGGCTCTTGCGGCCATGAGACCTCTGGATGACCCCAACTCTATGAGACAGACCTAGAATTCGCCACCACCTACCAAATGTTGGTTTCAAACATATTTGTTGCTAATTTTCGTCTTCAGAATGGGTTGTTGTGTCGTCTGGGCCATATCGATGTTCCATCAAGCGAGTGAGCGAAGATGATCTGGGAAGCCCACTACAGTCGGATGGAAGGACACTTCGGTGTCAAAAAAACAGTGGCAATGTTGCAAAAACATTTCTATTGGCCGAAACTTCGATGGGAGTTCATAGAGTATATCAGGTCTTGCATTGCCTGCATGATTATCAAACCAACCACTAAGAAACAGGGCCTGTACACCCCTCTGCCTAGTCCTCACATACCATGGGAATCCATCTCAATGGACTACATGTCGAGCCTCCCATCCACCAAGCAGGGCAATGACTATGCTTTTGTGGTTGTGGATCACTTTTCTAAGATGGTGATTATGGCCGCCTACAAGAAGAGCATCATAGCAGAGGCCACTGCCATGATCTTCTTTGAATGAGTCTATGTACATTTTGGAATCCCACAAACCATTGTCTCATATCGGGACAGTCTATTTCTCAGTACAATTTGGTCAAGCCTCTAGTCACTGTTGGACACCAAGCTCACCAAATCCACGACCTTCCACCCCCAGATAGATGGTCAAACCGAGGTCGTAAATCGAATGATCGTGCATATCCCCCGCATGTATAATTCCAAGCACCCTCGCACATGGGATGAGATTTTCCCCTATGTTTAGCATAGCTACAACCGAGCCCTGCATAGCTCAACTGGCCACAGCCCCTTTCAGGTGGGGTTGGGATTCCAACCATTAGGTCCCATAGATGTTACACTACCCCTTGCGGTCACCTCAACCGACTCATCTCCTACTCCAACTGAAGTTGAAAAATCCACCCAATTCATTGAGTGGATCCATCACATCCACCAACAGGTTCAGGATATCCTACAGAAGTCCATTGACAAGTACAAGCAACGCCATGATCAACACCGGGTGTCACATAAGTTTCAGGTGGGTGACAAATTTTGGTTGCACTTGTAGCAAGAGAACCTTACAGGACCCCATTGGAAGATTTGCTCACTCCGTTATGGGACATACACTATAACCAAGGTTGTGGGTGATAATTCTTTCAAGCTCAACGTTCCTCCTTTCCTTGGCTTGCACATAGTATTCAACATGGATATCCTTCGATCGTATTTCCCACCATTATTGGACACCTCATAGATAACAGAACAGCTGACACCAACAGAGCTCAACCTCGACTACATACAAAAGGAATCCAGTCATCATATTGTGGACAAACATATCAAGGGAACTCTCCAGCAAAGGATCTAGCTTTATCAAGTTGTCAAAGTAGGGCAACTTCTCCACCAAGGCAAGTGGCTGACCCGGGACCAAATTCAGTAGAAAATTCCTCATCTGATAGGGGAACTCAATGTAATGGAGACCATTGCTTCCTAAGGGGGGAGGATTAATCCATATGGATGTTGGTGGCCTCCCACCTATTCCAACTGGATCGTTTTGGCAGTTTTCCAGTTTGGCAGTTTTTTCCCTAGTTTTTGGGTCCCTGACTTGTAGGGTCGTTTTGAGGCTCTAAACAACAATTTTTATGGCTTGCCATAGCTAGAATGACCTTTGATATATAGTAAAAATCTATGTAGTCCTCAGATATAAATTTCTAATGGGCTATCATGCGCCTAAAATGGAGTTTGTTTTCAAAAGTTACGACCCTTGGAAGTTGATGTACTAACTTACCCAAACGGGGCCCACATGACTTTTGGCACTTCATCTCCTAGGGTTAGGTTTTTTGGATGTCTAGGGTTTTTGACATTCCTTATGATTGTAAAAAGGCCTTCAGAGTGTCATTGTAATCATATTCTTGTGAATGAGCGCAACCGTCACATCTCTTCTCATAGATAAGCCACCACCATTCTAGCAAGCATGTTTCCACTGCATTTTATAGTTTCAGCTTATTTCCTGATTGAATAGAAACCAGTTTTACCATATATTTGTTATTCTGTGTTAAGCGTATTTTGATAATAATCTGTATTCATTTCATTCTTCAAATATATTATGTATCATGGTTGATGTGAGGATTTGTGGTATTTGATTTATGGAGAGTGTGGTGCATTGATATAGGTATTTTATTGGTTATCTTGGTGTATGTTATTGGTATATGGTAGAGGTACATGATTCGATAAATGGATGAGAAACATACTTGAATTACATGGTGATCTTGATACATCTTATTGAGGAATAGTTTGGTTTGTTGTTGATACATGATTGGTACATGTTGTTGGTTATATTTGTATAGTGTTGATGTACATGGTTGATGTATACGATTGATGTGCATTGTTGGCACCTGGTTTGAGTGATATTCTTGTGATTTTGGGTATGGGATCTTTGTTATCAAATCTGATATATTGAGGAGAGTGTTGGTACCTGTTGTTGGTGTATTTAGTTTTGTTGGTACAGGAAAGGCACATGTACAGGTTGATTGCATGATAGTGGCACAACTTGATTACATGTCTACGGCACAGATTGGTACAAGTTTACAACAGTATATCTCATCGTGACAGTGTGACAGTGGTTCCATCATTCTACTTATATTTCAGGGTGGTTCGACGAGGAAAGGATAGGTGGTTGTAGCCACCTTCTGGTTGTAGTCGGAGAACATAGGGGCTTGTAGCCAGAGAATTGGGGAGTTGGAGCCCCTCTCAAGTTGTAGCCTGGGAAACTAGGGGGGTGAGAGCCTCCTTCCAGTTGTATCTAGAGAATTGAAAGTTGGTGTTTTCTTGAATGTAATTGTTGACATATAAGAAAAGCATTTCGTGGTTTTCTCTCGAATTGGGTTTACACGTAAATATTGGTGTATTGTGCATTGTGTGGATGTGTTTGTTATTTTTTATTATGCATTGATGAATGTTAATGCTTATGATAGACTAAGATATTGATGATGAACAGATGAACATGGTTGAATAAGTAAAAGAATATACATTGTAGTTTAAAGGATTAATAATTGGTATAATTTATCATTACTGA